>PYAF01002419.1:449608-515157 GCA_007407185.1 Glycine tomentella | reverse complement strand
CCCTTAAATGGAGATCAAAATTGCACATTTATTTAGTACTACTAAATTAAATGATATAATTAATATTATGTAAAATAATAATGTTCAAATCAATATTAATAAGGTGAGTTAATAAATGCATACTAGTATTATTAATTAATATTAATAAATACAAATTAAACATTAAATTAGTATATATTTATTGCATGTTAATAATATAAATTAATAAATACATGCATTCTAATCTTATTAATTAATATGAATTAAATATTAAATTAGTGTATATTTATTAATTAATATTAATAAATATAAATTAAATATTAAATCAGTATATATTTATTGAATATTAATAATATGAAAACTAATACTAATACATGTGTACTAATAATATTAAAATAAGAAAAAAATTATTAGTATATACTTATTAGATTAAAATATGGGATTGACCAACCACAATTGTGGTGAGTAAAAAAAAAAACGTATATGTTTCGGTCACAGTTGTTGTGAACTGCAATTTTAATCATGATAATTATTTCAGACAATATTTTTTAGGAAAGATATGTATGAAAATCGTGGGTGTTGCGCATGCTAGCACTGATATATATACAAGTGCCTCTTGGGTCCATTATATCATGCTTCCTGCAAAGCACTTTGTATGCTCTTACAGGTTGTGCCACAATCCGTGAGCAGCTTTGTTCTTCTGTTAACAATGGCTTCATCTTCACGTAATTCTCTTATTTCTGTTTAGTCTTCCTTTACTATTTGGTTCTATTTTAAATATTTGTTTTTTTTTTATTTTGTTAGAATATTATTTTTTTTGGCAGATGGATTGAATTTGCGATGTTTTTTCTCTTTCCCTTTGTCTTAACCATCTAATCCACCCTATATTTCCAAACTATTTGCTTTTCTAATTGATGTGGATAATTCTTTGATGAAAATTTTGCAGGACACTCTTATAAGAGTGAATTGCAAATCTACGCACAACGATTGGGTATAGAACTACCAAGATATGAAACGATAAAAGAAGGTCCGATGCATCGTCCAAGGTTCAGGTCGATCTTATGGTTTGGATATGATACTTTCATCACAAGAACCCCTTTTTTCAATAAAAAAGCTGCTGAAGAAGAAGCTGCTAGATTGGCTTTGCTAAGCTTTCAGGTTCAGGTTCAAGTTCAAGCAATACCATATGAAAGACCCTTTCACAAATGTTTTTACAAAAACATGTTACAAGAATATTGTCAAAAACGAGGAATTCAACTCCCTTTGTACCAAACCTTGAGTGAGGGGCAGCCACATGAACCAAGGTTTCGTTCAATTGTGTCTGTTTCGGGGGATATTTACACTTCCCAAAGTGTGTTTTCTCAAAAAAAACTTGCAGAACTAGAAGCTGCTAGGCTTGCTCTTTTAGGTCTTGGCATTCAACTTTGAACTTAGAGTCGAGTTGTGGGTTAGGGAGGTCATGGCTGATGTAATATTTTTTATTTTTATCATTTTTTTACTTTTCCGTTATGTCCTAGTAAGATTTACTATTGTAAAAGGCATATTCTACAACGGTTATTTATGGCTTTTACCGATGATTGTATAATCGTCTTTGAAGTTGATGTCGTCGAAAGTTAATACTTTTGACAGTGGATTTACAACTGTCTTAGAAGCCGAGACTTGGTTATTTATGGCTTTTAACGACGACTGTATAACCATATTTGAAGTCGACATCGTCGAAAGTCAATACTTTTGATGGCGGATTTACAAGCGTCTTAGAAGTCGAGACTTACCAAAACAGTTTTACCCTAGAATTGTCTTAGAATCTCCACTTTCTAAGACGGTTTTCACTAGGAACCGTCTTAGAATTTTTTTATTTTTAAAAAAACTAATGGATCTTCTAAGACAGTTCCTAGGAGAAACTATCTTAAAATGTCCTTTTTTATTAAAAAAAAGAATTTTATAAAAACATTGAGGATTCTAAGACGATTTTCAAAAAATCGTCTTAGAATATATATTTTCTAAGACAGTTTTTTTGAGAACCGTTTTAGAATGTATTTTTTTAAAAAAAATTGAAGATTCTAAGACGATTTTTCCAAAAACCATCTTAGAAAATAAACTTACTAAGACAATTTTTCAGAGAACTGTCTTAGAATATATTTTTAAAAAAATAAAAAATAAAAAAATAAATTATCAGCCCCATTTCTCGATTTTCCATTTCTTACACTCCTGCATCATTTCCATGTCCATGTTCAATTATTTATGTCTAACATTGCGAAAAAAATCCTCGTTAAGGATATAAGGTTCAGTTCTAAGGCCAGAAAAGTTCCCTTCAATGGTTCTAGGATTCATACATATGTTCACAAAAAACAAATACACCATTTACGATACATCGGGAAATCTTAGTTTTCACCTTTTTCTCTTACAATTTTCCCCCGTAATTTTAATATCAAGGTTTACATTATATATTTTGAATCTTTCTACAATATTTTATTATGCTACATTTTGCTTGTTTCTTGAAATCATATGTTTCTCTAGACTATCCTCAATTCTAATATGCAAAAAAAAAAAAAACCTTTAACCATGATATCATCCCAATTTCCAAATCTACTAAAGCACGTCCCAAATTTGTATCTAAAAAAGATAAAGAGCAAACATAAATATATTTTTTCAAAAAAAAAATTATATAAAGTTACAAAGGGGAAAATTTGTAATGTCTAAAAGTTTGTTCATAATTCAGATATTTCTTATGGAAGAGGGTATATATCACCACTGTCATGTTCATGAACTACCAAGACTTAATAAACCATTTCCCTGACACATGTTTCATTATATTAATCTAATAAAAATAGAAGCAAAATGCAGACAACACTACAACAGGTGAAGCTTTTGACGACGATTATAAACCTCATACGACAACGGTTGTAGAACCGTCTTTGTTGCATGTATCGTTGAAAAGCAGCATGTTCAACGACGATTCAAAAAATCGTCTTCGTTGATTTTTTTTTTTTAAAATAGATACAAAGACGGTTTTAGGCAAAATCGTCTTTGTATGTCAACATACAAAGATAGTTTTGCCATAAAAATCGTCTTTGTATCTTAATTTATTTTTATTTTTATTTTTTAATATAGATACAAAGACGATTTTGCCTTCAAAACCGTCTTTGTATCTTAATTTTTTTTAATTTTATTTTTTTAAAAAAAATAGATACAAAGACGGTTTTGCCTTAAAACCGTCTTTGTATCTTTTAATTTTAATTATTTTAAGAAAAAATGGATACAAAGACGATTTTGAAGCAAAACCGTCTTTGTATATATAATTTATTTTTTTTGTTTTTTTAAAATGGATACAAATCACAAAAAAATAGTGCATTAAATAATATCACATTAAATAATGAATTTCAAGGTAATTTAAATGTACCATCTCTTTTGACACTATTTTTGGTAACTGCTGCTACTCCAAGCACATAATGAATATAATTTTGCCAATGATCATCTAGTGACTATAGTATTTTGAAAGCTCTTAAGCTAAGATATCTATTTAAAGGCCTTGTTATCTAACCAACCCATTTTTTCCAGGCCTATCACATGTGCTGTTGGCTCTTGTAACTTGATGGATTCACCTTTGATCATAGCCAAGTGAACACAGGAATGCAACAAAATCTGCTGGCTTTGAGTCATAGATGAGACCAAGATCAAGAACTCTTGCAGGGTATTTCATGACAACAAAGCACTCTTAGTTGTATCTGCTCAGGACCTGCCAAAAAGATGTTACAAAATACAGAATTAGGCAACAAAGCAAACTGTGTATAAACATTATTGCTTTTTAATTTTCATAATATTTTAGAACTTTTGACTGTTAATGTTAACAATTATTTTTCTTAGTGTGTGCTGTAGAATTAGCCAAATTTTCTTTCTTAGAAGCATGGACAATGACGAAGACATAGGACATAACATAGACTATTAGAAGGTATTTTCGTATTTAGTATTATCTATATAAGTTACAGTTGCATCTCTTAAAAAGATTGCAAATGCACAAATAAACTAGCACCAGGATGAATATTCCATTAAAAAAATAAAAATTCTTTTTTTGTGATTGGAACAATAAAGGTATTTCTGTATTTGGTATTATCTATATAAGAAAATTTTCTTTTACAACCTTATGCAAAATTTAGTAAGAAGTATTCCCAAGTTTATTCTTAAAGCCTTTCCATTCACATACACACTTCCAATTTGACTTTTAAAGAGAACAAACAAGACTCTATTTATACTGTCAGCTTCATACAGAATAAATATGAACATATATCTGTTAGATAGAAATAAATGTGAAGTATATATCTTCTTTTTTTTTTTTTTTTAAAAAAAGAACTAACCATCGTAATAGTTTCTTCTACATCATCCTTGTTTCTGCCTACCACACGCCCTTTTAAGGATTCAAGTGCATCTCTAAGCTTCTTCAAAATATCATGTTTTTCCAATGATGTTGCCTCTCTAAGTGTAGCCTGAACTTCACCAGCATAGGAAAAGCTAGTTAAAAAAGGGACATCAGTTTATTAGGAAACTATGAATATGATCATTGGTTATTTCAGTTGCAAACATTTTACAATAAGAATCTCATGTTGCAAAACCCTACAATTCTGTAATTAGGAAACCGACTAGAAACAAACACAACATTAGAAGAAACCACAGGCACAACCTCCCTTTGCATTAGAAGAAAATCCTTTGTAAATTAAAACATTCAATTGAATTTCCATGCATTTAACTCCTAAGGATAGCATTTTTTTATTCCAGCATAGCATCTAACTCCTAAGGCTCACTAAATGAGCTGAAACCATCATCCAATATCAACGTTGAGTGATGCAAGATACTGTGCATTCATGCAAAGGGACCTCATTGGAGTATATAGTACGCATGACACACTCACCTCAAACGGAGCTAATTCGGTTTCCCCAATCAGATTCAAAGTTGAACTTCTGGTTAACAATCTCTACAAAGGTTGAGTAGTACAATAAGCACCCAACATTCCCATTAGATAATTATAGCAATTTGACCTTAAACAAAACCTCTGAGCTGTAGTATTGCAAGCGATATGCCAAATTCTATAAAAGCACAAACCCAGAAGAACCAATTGGATATGAAGATAACAAGAGTATTAATTGCAGAAGGTGTATAGGACCCAAAAGAACTATCCACTGCTTTAGCCCAAATGTTGTTTTCTACTGGCTGCCAATACCAATTCAATGGTTCAAACCCTATCTTTGGGCTCACTCAGCTAACACAAACCCTCCCATATTTCACCAATGATGCTTGAAGATCTCTTTCTTATAACACGAGAGTAACTGTAAAATCAAACCACAAACATCATCACATTAAAACAATAAAGGTGGGGGTGGTAGTGGAAAAATAAATGAGAAACACCACTCTTTCCTTAAAGAAAAACATCAAGTACAACAATGTCAGTGTGAAACATAAAAGTAACATCTTCATAACAAGTTTTGGAGGCTTTGAAGGGCTTGGTTTTGACCCATATAGTGCTTCTTGTTCAGCTATCATTTGTCCCTGGACTTTCTTCAGATCATGAAACAAAAGAGTACCATCTTAATAATAAGTTTTCGATAATAACATTAAATATCTATTTCTTCAATGATACAAGGTCAAAAAAATGTTTCTCTGATTCCAAAATTGAGTTAGAGACAATATTAAAGGTTTTATAACTGGAAAATTTCTGAGATGCATATTTAAATGCAATTAGAGGACCTTACCCGTTGCCTACGATGTTCTGGATCTTTCTCTTGGCGTAATTTGTATCTTCAACCATAGAAAGTAGACGAATCTATAAAGTCATACACCAAGAATCACTTTGAAGTGGATTTGCTTCGACGACGAAATCGACATTAGCGAAAGCGCTGTCAATGTCCGTTTCGTTAGATGGCAGAACCCTCTATGCCAAAAAACCCCAACCCCTCTGTGCCATAACCTCAACCCTAACCCCGTAACCCCTTTGTCCCATAACCACAATCCCGTAACCTTCCTTCACCCCCAATTACATAGTCTCATATATGTTGTAACCATGTAACAATTGCTACCCCCTAACCCCACAACAGTCAGAATAGATGACAAAAAGACGCGATGGATGAGAACGAGACCAAAAAGAGATGAGAGGGAGACAAGAGAGAGATACTTGTTGGCTTGAGTAATGAGGATTTAGGGTTTCACTGAAAACACTGGAAGGAAAATAAAGAAAGAGACGTACAGGGTAGGGAAAGGGTCACTGCTACCCGATAAGAGAGAGAAAGTGAGAATCATAAGTAAAGACGGTTTTACGAAACCATATTTGTATAGTGTTCAATTACGATGGTTTTTGGAATAACCGTTCTTAAATTTCCAATTTTAAGACAGTTATTTAAAAACCGTCTTTGTTATTAAAAAAATTAATTACAATATTGCCACCGTATTATTTTCAAAGACGGTGTCATGCCAACCGTCGTTGTTGGCGCGTCGAAATATAGGATTATTGTAGTAGTGCAATAGACAAAATCCCAAGATATTGTGGATCTTTTGAAGGCTTTGATCTATCCCCAACAAAAGGGAGCTGAGAATCCCAAGATATTTGATGGGACCAACCTAGTTACAATGTTGTTGGGTTGCTTTTGTTTGGTTTCTTCCAATTTTTGTAACTTTTTGTTTATTTCTTACCCTTGAGCTGATAGTTTTGTTCTTTCCAAAGCTTTATATCCTGTCATGTTTTCTAGCTGCTTTTCATCATCAGCTTCTACTCCATGCTCCATTGGTTCTTGGCTATCCTCTTGGACTTATTCTCTACATTTGTTTTGTTGCTCTCTGGGTTCTGAATCTTGAAGATAAACCCCAAGATCTGGTTGGAACAACTTGAGCACAACCTCTCCAAAGGTAAAAAACGTGGTATTGTGGTTGTCCCCACTACCAAAAAATTACCAACTTACAGCATCACCTCTCAATGCCATCTAAACCCAAGATAACTTCTCCTCCCCATGCATTCTAAGGCCCTTAAAATACTTATTTAAATTGATTAGCCTCCAATATGCATCATCTGTCCCGTAAAATCTTGCAATCATCTTTCCATTAAATTTTGAAATCATTTTCAGTTATTCACTACCCCAAATATTTATGATTGGAGCTCTGATACCAGTTAATAGAAATTAGATTAAAAATGGAAGAAAAACATAATTTCTTCATCAATTGTGTATCTTTACAAAGAATTATTTTTCTCTTCAAAAGATCTAGGCCTCTCTCTACTCCCAATTCTTATTCACCCATGCTACAACTTCTTCTCCTCAAATTGTCTTCCTATTTACAGGCAGCAACTGGATTGCTAACATAACCCCACCCTACCCTTAACGAGCATAACTATTTGGAGGCACATCAACATAACCCTTTGTCTTTCTCGGACTTATTATCCTAACTAACTAATTAATAATACACTAACTGATTTATGGAACTAGTTTGATGATCGAACTTGGTAAGTTGGTGGTGTTTATATTGAAACCATTTTTCCTCTATACTCTTGCATAGTTTAATCAGATTGTTGTTAAATGTGTCTGTATATAATGTATGTTACCTTCCCATTTCAAGGTATCCCCCTGGTGGTGTAATTAGTAGGATAGTCTATCCTGGTTTGACCTTAACAGCAGGCACCTTATAGCGGTATGCATTTGAAACACAGTAATGTTGGTTGTCATATGTTGTGATTTTCTCTATTCATTTTATACTTAAAATATTAAATGGAACAAATGTTTGTTTCATGCATGGGAATAAGCATATGATATTTCTATATTTAAATGGTTATATTTGGTTGTGTGGTCCAACACGAACATTAGTAGGATGATGAAGAATCCAATTATGACTATATTTCTTTCTTTTGTTCTACTTCTTGTTGATGCAAGTATATATATTGAGGATATATTTAAGTTCAACAGAACCACATGGTTTGGTTGATGATGATTCAACCTTGTGAAGCAACCGCAACAACAATATTAGCCATATATGTTACTTTTATTGGTGTCATCACTAGGATGTTGCAGGCTATAAGGTATGATGTCTGTTTTAATGATGTTATATAAATTCATTTACATTTAATATAATGTTCCATGGTATTTGACATAATTTCATGTCGAACGACATTTTACAGTGCTAAGCCAAATTCCAAATTTTAGTGCACTAATAATTTGGTTTGTTATTTATTTTATAGAATAAAAATTCTTCAATGTGGTGTTTTTTGTAAGTGTAAATTCAGTTAAGTCCATTTGTACATTTGGTAGTATATATAGAAAACAATTTTGAAAAAAAAGAAGACAAGAGCAACAAAGACGATTTTGGCTAAAAATCATCTTTGTTGCATGTAATAAAAAAACAAAAGTCAGAAGAAACAAAGACGGTTTTTAGCCAAAACCTTCTTTGTATATAGACATTTTAAGACGATTTTGGCTAAAATCCGTATTTGTATGCATGTAAAAAAAAAATAAAAGTCAAGAGAAACAAAGATGATTTTTAGCCAAAATCGTCTTTGTATATAGACATACAAAGACAGTTTTGGCTAAAAACCGTCTTTGTATGCATGTAATAAAAAAACAAAAGTCAGGAGAAACAATGACGATTTTTCGCCAAAATCGTCTTTGTATATAGACATAAAAAGACGGTTTTGGCTAAAAACCGTCTTTGTATGCGTGTAAAAAAAAACACAAGTCAGGAGAAACAAAGACGGGTTTTAGCCAAAACTGTCTTTGTAAATAGACATACAAAAACGATTTTGGGTAAAAATTGTCTTTGTATGTATATAAAAAAAAAAAATTACATATGCAAAGACGGTTTTTAAGGCAAAACCGTCTTTGTAAGTTCACATACAAAGACGATTTTACCCTAAAAATCGTCTTCCTAGGTGTTAAAAAAAATTAAATGAAGACGGTTTTTTGAATCGTCGTCGAAAGTTATGTTTTTCAATGACACACGCAACAACGACATTCTACAACTGTCATTGTATGGGTTTTAGGACCATCGTTGAAAGCCTTGCCTATAGTAGTGGATCACAACCATATTGATACATTTATTAAATGAGGAAATAAATATAATACATTTTTTTTACTAATTAATACATTTTTATTAAAAGAAAAGATTCATATGTATAATAATATAGAAGTAATTACATTTTCCTGTCCTAATTAAGATATGCCCATATTTTACTATTTTTCCTTCTTATTTTTAAATATATAATTTAATCTAATTGATATAGCATCTTTAAAATAAATAATGTTTTCCATTATTGAGAGATGCTAGAATTACATTGTCTCTCCCTTCTTTTGTTAAAATAGATAGTTTAATATTTAATTTAACAGTTAAAAAACATTCTTTAAATTATTTAAAAAATACACTAAAGTATATATAGTTAATATTAAATGATTCAAAATAAATTATTATTATTATTATTTTAAATTAGAAGATAAATTAATCTATATATATATATATATATATTAAAAAGTTTGTGTTTTTAACTAAGTTATGGTTAAGGGACATCAAGAATTAGTAACATGTCTCACATTAGATTGCAGGAGCTCGCATAAATACATGCTATAAAATATTTAAGCTATTCAATGTAATGGATAAGGTTAGAACAATGCTAATTTTGATCAAACCAACTTTACACTTAATTGTAATGGATTCTGATTCACGATAAACAAGAAACATCAACCCATCATCTATGTATAGACACTTAAACATCAAGACAACATATGGAGGGCCATCAAAGAAAATTGAAGAGCTTGGCATGAAAGAGCTTAATTAGCTTGGGAGGAACCATAACTAGAGCAAGGTTTAAGAATCTTCAAGAGGAGCTTAACTAGAAGATATACTCACTCATGGAGAAGGAAAAAGGAAGGAGGCTTAAATAATTTCATCAGTTATATTTATAAGTGATATCGAAATAAGTAATTTGAATTGTAAAATAAGTAATTTCAGTTTTGAGAATTAGTAAAGAGAAGTACCTTTAACATTTGATCATGAACAATGCTTCCAACGAACTTTCTATCATGAGAAAATGCTACAAAGCGAACCTACATAGGTGCTGAAATAAACTAAAAATATAAATTCCAACATAAGTAATTAATTAATAGCTTTGCACACAATATAAATTATATATATAGATAAAAACTAGAAATTTGTGCAAAAGGGTTAAGCCAATTTGCTTCCTTAGAAACCAGTCTTAGTAATGGACCAATCTACTTCAATTGTTATCCCGATAGGATTGTCAGCCTAGAGGATGCCAATATTTTGGATGTCTTAACCTTAGATGTCCAACTTTATGGCCTTGATATGGAGACTGGATTTATTCCAGTAATATCATCTATCGAGTTCAATACAAGGTAATGAACTCATGTTAGGGTTCTCAAGCCTAGGAAGACTGGAGAAACTACTTTGTTTCTCACAGATACAACTAAGGCTAAGGTTATGATTCCAAAAGTCATCAAGTGGGAAGACATCAATTTCCCTCAGACTTGGGTCATGGATAGAGTAGCTCCAGTAATACCCCAAACTGCACCTAGCTTTGAGTCAGTCAAATAGTATGATTCCGGAAGGGTAGAGATCACCTTTAATAGATCTAACTCCTTCAATACCGCTAGATCATCCTTTACTAGAGATTTTAGATCTGAAATGTTTGGATCTGTCTTCTCTAGGAAATCCTTCTATGCTGCTCCAAGTGAAGGTAGTAGTAGAATCAAACTTCAGGGTGTAGAAACCTCGTCCTACATTCCTCAACCTATTTATCATCAGGAAAATAACGAGGAAGAGTCTAGGTCTATCCCCTCTCCAACCTTTTCATCTATACAAGATTATGAAGTTATCCATGATTAATAAGACCTGCAGAGATTATGAAGCCCTTAAGCTAGATTTTGACTCTGAGGAAATGACTCCTCAAAAAGAGTGGTTTCTTAGCCATTGCAGGGATGATAGTAAAGACCAGATTAGGGAAGAGTATTATTCCTTTTTTAGTCTAGTTAAATCTCAAATCTTTTTCTTTGATTGGTTTAAATCTTATGCAGCTTACCATAAGATAGACTATCCTTTGTTAGAACCAAACACCATTAGTGTTATCATTAGGTATGATCTTAAGGATGGCCAGATAGTTAAATATGAGTTTCCTCCTTCAACCAAGTTTATTCTTCCCAATATTAGGAATGAAAAACATAATCTTATTTGTGCTTCGCCTTTTAAGTTTAAGGATGAGTCTGAACCCATATCTTCCAAAGATATTAAGAGCCTTATGGAACAATCCAAATATACCAACAAGTACCTCTAGACCATAGGAGAAAAATTAGGGGAAAAGTCTAACTACATTTTAGAGGCTAGCACCTCTTCTTCTAAAACTATGCAGACCCCAATCTTCAAACCTTTTAGGATGACTGATAAGCTTAGAAAAGAGTTTTCCAAACTCAAAGCTTTCAACCAACCTTTTAGTCACCTTCTGAAGAGGTTAAGGAAAAACTTGAAGGATTAACTTCCATCATCATTCAAGATACTCCTTAGACCTCGCAAGAAGCCCATTCCAGACCAACTCTTACTAGAGCTAGATATAGGCATGAAGCCCAAAGGACAAAGATAAAGAAATCAATGTCCTTAACCAAGCTGAGTCAGAAATTGGTAACTCCGACTCTGATAGATCTATCCAGATTAATCCCATTAGGAGTCAGCCAAATTGGAAGCAACCTTCAAAGTTGTATTACAATAGGGCAACCGCTCCTAATCTTCTCTTAGAAGAAAGAGAACATTCCAAATCCTTTAATGCCAACCATATCTATGAGTGGAACATAGATGGTAAAGCAAAATATCAGATCCTCAATATCCTCCAGCAGATGACTATGGTTGTTACAGCCTATGATACATCCCTTAACTGCACGGAAACAGTTATTGTAAATATTATAGTTTCTGGTTTCACTAGACAACTGAAAGGCTGGTGGGATAGCTATTTGTTCGAGGAACATATGATTACCATCCAGAGTGTTGTTAAAATGGAAAATGATGGCACTATCCTAAGCCAAGATGGTAATAAATCCCTGATTCTGTTAATCATCTCATCTTTACCATTGTTCAGCATTTCATAGGTGATTCCAGCTTATGGAAAGATAGATCTGTTGAACTCTTGTCCAATCTTAGCTGTAAGACTTTAGCTGACTTTAGGTGGTATAAGGATACCTTCCTTACTAGAGTCTTTACTAGAGAAGACAGCCAAGAGCCTTTTGGAAAGAAAAATTTCTTGTTGGTCTTCCAAAATCCTTATGGGATAAGGTTAGGGATAAGATCCGTAGTCAGCATCCCAACAATGAAATCCCTTATAAGCAATCAAGTTATGGTCAACTTATTGCTTATATCCAAAAGGTAGCCTTAAAATCTGTCAAGATGATAAAATCCAATATCAGCTTGCCAAAGAAAAGGCTCAAAATCGTAAAGATTTAGGTAATTTCTGTGAGCAGTTTGGTCTTCCTTGTTCTAAGCCTAGGAAATCCAAGAAGCACAATCATAACCCTGAGAGACAGAAACCCAAGAAATCTGTTTATCATCGTCATAAATATGGAAATCCACCTAGGAAGCTTAGGAGAGAATTCCAAACCAAACCTCCCTTTGATAATGTCAACATTTCTAAGAAACCGGTAGTCTGTTGGGCTTGTGACAAACTTGGCCATCTTCTTCATCTTCTAAATCTAAAAATTTGTTAATCAATAACAAGTTTAATCTTAAGGATACTCTAAAGAAGTTTGATAAGAGTACTGTTAAACGAGTTACCCTCCAGGATCTTCAGCATGAAGTTGATCAACTGAAGGCTGAGATTTAAATAACAACAAAATGTTCACCAAAACATTTTGAGTGTTCTGAAATCTGGTGATCAAACTGATGAGGAAGAACCTGTTTAGAGTAATCAACCCTCTGATATCGATTCTCCAAATGATTCAGTTTATCCTGATATTCCTCCCAAGATTTTTGAATTAATCAACCAATTAACAATTCAAAAATTTTATATTAAGATCAAAATTATAGTTGGAACTTTTATCCTTGAGACCGAAGCTCTGTTTGATACAGGGGCAAATTCAAACTGCATTAAGGAAGGATTAATTACAACTAAGTATTTTGAGAAAACCTCCAAACGTCTTAATACCGCCAGTTGTTCTAAGCTTCGTGTCAATTTTAAACTTTCAAACGCTTTTATTGAAAATGGTGATTTTAAAGTTAAAACTTCTTTCCTTTTAGTTAAAAATCTAAAAAATGCAGTTATTTTGGGAACACTCTTTATCAAATCTATTTTCCCTATAACCATTTCAGATAAAGGTATTTTCACCACTTATTTGAATAAATCCATTACTGTCATATTTCTAAAAAATCCTATTGTTAGAAATTTGAACCCAATCCTTTTTAAGCAAAACCAAATCAATTATCTTAAAGAAGAAATTTCTTATAAGAAAATTGATGACTTGCTTAATCAACCAGTTGTTCATAATCGTATCATGTCCTTGTCTAGTCAGATCCAAAACTTTATTTGTGCCGATCTTCCAAATGCTTTTTGGCAAAGGAAACAACATATTGTTGATCTTCCTTATGAAAAGGTCTTCAATGATCGACAAATCCCTACCAAAGCTCGCCCTATCCAGATGAGCTAGGAACTCCTTGTGCATTGCCAGAAAGAAATTCAGGACCTTCTGCAAAAAGGTTTAATCAGAAAGAGCAAGAGCCCTTGGTCTTGTTCTGCCTTTTATGTCAATAAACCCACTAATATTGAGCGTGGATCTCCTTGTTTAGTTATCAACTACAAACCCCTCAATCAAGCTCTTCAGTGGATCTGCTATCCAATCCATAACAAAAAGGATATTCTTAATCGTCTTTTTTCTGCTAAAATCTTTTCAAAAATTGATATGAAATTTGGATTTTGGCAAATACAAATGAGTGAAAGTGATTGCTACAAGACAACCTTCATTGTCCATTTTGGACAATATGAATAGAGAGTCATACCTTTTGGATTAAAAAATGCTCCTTCAGAATTTTAGAAAATTATGAATGACATTTTTAATCCTTACTCATCCTTCATTATTTTCTACATTGATGATGTTCTTGTGTTTTCCCAATCTGTTGACCAACATTTTAAACACATCAACATTTTCATCCAGGTGATCAAGAAAAACGGTCTTGCTTTACCAAGGTACCATCACTCCCATCAATCGTGCTATTGAGTTTTCAAACAAATTTATATTTAAGATAATTTATTTTTAGGGCATTATAGTAATTTAATACTCAATTTAAAAAAAAACAGAAAATCTCTTCTCTTTTATGACAATTTTTGTTGGGAGATGATATAATTAATGGATTAAATAAGAGCAATATTAAGTTGTGATAGGAGAGAGAAATGATTTATTTTTTAATTAAATATTAAATTATTAGTATGAATTCCTTATATATTAAATATTGTGTAGGGCATTAAATTATTATATAAATATGGAGTGAGAAAAAATAGGAGTAATATACCCTTATAATAAATTAACAAAACCAAAAGATGTGAAGACTATTTTTGTCCTAAATATTTTGGTATTGATTGTTAATGCACTCCAACTATGATGGACATTAGCAATCCTTATATATATATATATATATATATATATATGATTTGCTAACAATCTCTCTCATGTTAGAGTATTTTAGTTATAGCTGACTAATTATTTATATGTCATAATTAAAATCTTATGATAAGAGCTGCACCATCATCCCCTCAGGAAAAGATCTAAAAGAGAGAAGCACAAAAAAAAAAATTCCAACCTGAACTTGGAGACCTCTTCAACATAGGCTCGACTCCTTTGCTTTCTCTGAATGGTACACCTTACAAAGACAAAGTGGTGGGTTTAGATGTCGTTATGGGCGATTCCATAATGACCTGAAGCATATTATTGATGCTATGAAGGGTGACATATGCCACTACTTGGACTTAGAGAGCATAAAGAAAGAAGATGAAATCCTCTTTAACCCTTGTCCGTCAATCCCGACCTCAACTGAGGTCTACAAGAGGTGGTGTCGACCATGGCAGTTTTCACTCATTGTGAGACTCTTGGGTAAGAAGGTGGGTCTAAAATTTCTGTTTCCAAGGCTTTAGAAACTCTCAAACCCTTGATTTAGAAGGAGACTGCTTCCTAGTCTCATTCACATCAGAAGAAAATTATAAGTTTGCTCTCTTTGAGAGAGAATGAGTGGGGGAGAGAAAAAAAGTTTTAAGAGTATAAACATTAAATTATTATATTATCCCTAAATAAATTTATTATCACAAGAAGTAATTGAATTTTGGGTCCAAATAATTTGGTGCATCGTTGCTAAAATAATCGAACATGAGAGTATGTTAGCAAACCCACATACATACATACATATACATATATATATATATATATATATATATATATATATATATATATATATGAGATTTAGTAAGGATGCCACTTATTTTTTAGTATGAATTAGTAAACTATAATTATATATTATCTTAAAATACACCAATAATATAAGTTGTTAACACACTCATACTAAAAAATAAGTATGTATATGTTAGCAAATAAGTCCTAACCCAACCATCCACCCACACACACAATATTAAATAAAATAAGATATATAATAATTAAAAAACAATTTAAAACATCAAATATTTCATTTATATGACATTATATAACTAATAATAGTATAATTTTTTAAGTGTATGTTATATCAAAATTAAATTTACACAATTTCATGATTTCATTTATGCATCTTAACTTTAGTAGTTAGTAAAAAAAATATATTCAATTAAATATATTTTTTATAAATAGATATATGTGATAATTTTACAAATGTAATTATATAAGAAATAAAAGTATAAACATGAGTGATATTATCAAATTATGAATAAAAAATATATATCCAATAATAATTGACACAAGTGATAACGACTTATGTCCTTTGACCAAGTGATTCAAGATTCAAATCTTGGTTATCAATTGGGTATGGAATAAATTATATCGTCACTCACATGTGTTAATATATAAATTTTATATTATTATAAATTTATTTATTTTTTAAAATGTGTGTGAAAATAATTGTGAATATTTATTTAAAAAGAAATAATTTTTAATATTAAATATATCAAATAATTTAATTTCTTTTATATAAACTTGTTTATCTAAAAAAAAGCCATCTTTATAAATATATTTATACTTGTATTATGTTAGAAAAATGTTGTTTTGTACAAAAAAATAAATTTGTGATAGTTTACGAATTAACCTGATTAGTGTTTTCAATTGATTAGATTAGATTATTCGTAAATTTTATATTATTAGATAGATCGGGGTATTTGGTTCTCCTCTCTCGGAGATGGCGTAGTAGCTGCAAATACACCTGACACTCAAGTTAAAGAGGTGATGATCTAGAGAGTAGGTGTAAATGAGTATCATGAATTGAGTAACTGACGTCATGGGGTTACCCACCCTTTTTATACTCTGTGTTGGTCCCAGATGAACTCAAGAGGGGGGTGAATTGAGTTTTATAAAATAATTCACAATTTAAAATCAAACTCAAAATAATAATATGGAGATAAGAGATAAAGAGAACACAATCAATTTTAACGTGGAAAACCCAATTGGGTAAAAAAACCATGACGTCCAAATTGGATAATCAATCCAATGGACAACTCCACTATGATAATTTTGTGTACAAGAGTTCCTAGTATCCTAGTTTCCTAGTCTATCCTTACACAACAATTATCCCAGCTGGTATCCTTGTTTCCCAGCAGAAAGTTCTCGTCGTCTCAATTCACCAAGAATAGAGACAGACTGGTATCCTTGTTTCCCAGCCAGACTGGTATCCTAGTTTCCTAGCCAAAAGTCGCACGTCTCAATTCACCAAGAACAAAGACGAAACTGGTATCCTATTTTTCCAGTTGCGACCTCTTCCAAAGTCAAGAAGAAGAATACAATAAAATAGTTACCTTTATGCTTCTATTCCTTAAGCAAATAGATACCTATAAATCCTGATGGAGAGTTGAAGAATCAGACTTGCCAAACACTTCTATATGATCTCACAACAATTCTCTCAATGATGCAAACATAAACTCTCTACAGCTCTAATATTATTTGGAATGGAATGCATACTCTAAACACAAAACTATGTTTCTATTTATACTTATTTAAAGATATGATTTTATCCAATGAAATCCTAAAAGATATTATACAATCTTAAAGATATTTTATTTTATCATGCAATGCAATCTTAAAGATATTCTATTATATTATGTAATACAATCTTAAAAATATTTTATCCTATTTTGAATGCAATCTTAAAGATGAATATCTTGGCAAGATCAATCTTCTGATCTCCTTACATAAAATCTAAAAAATAAATAGAAACAAATCTTCTTAATTCCATGTCATCTTGAATGATATCAATCTTCAGGATTCTTCAAATCTTCAAATAATCTTATCAATTATGTTGATCTTCATAAATCCAAAATATCAATAACTTTAAAATATCAAATCCAAAATATCAGTAACTTCAAAATATCATAGAATTATCATTAGTGCAATAAATCTAATAATGTGGCATTTATTGTTTGTTATTGTAACACCCCAAAATTTTCATAACTATAGTTCAATAGATATTTATGAAAGTCTTAAGTTAGGAAAGATTTGATGAAATATCAATTAGAGACATTACGGAAATATTTGAGAAAAAATGACCATATTGCCCTTATCGTAAATTTGAAAGGACAAAAATGCCCTTGAGGGTAAAAGGACGATAGTGCCCCTGGATATTTTTGAAAATTACAAAAATGCCCTAGATATTTTAGAAAAATATTTTAGAATGAAAACTTACATAAATGCCCTTGAATATTTTAGAAATGACAAGAACACCCTTAGATATTTTGAATACATATTTTTGTGATAAAAATGACAATTATGCCCCTAGGATGAATGATGAAATTACGATAATGCCCTTCAGGCCAAAAATGACCAGATATCTTTAGAGATTTTGTGAGAACTTGATGAAATTACAGAATACTCTTAGATAGCAGATTATTAAAATAGTTTGTGACAGGAAACTATAAGTGGAATTAGGTTTTCTTATGCATCTAATGATATAAAAGGAAGAAAACTTAGGTGTGAAGAGCATGTGAAAAGGAAGAAAATATTCATGAAAGTCACTTGTAAAAGTGAGCCATGTGATGAATACACGTGTTAGGACACTTGTAAGGCACATGATGAAGATTTTTACTCTAGCATTTACCTGAAACTTGGAAAATAATGGTGAAGCTTCATGATTTTGTCAACTCAAAGGGATACTTGGAAGGAGATTAAGAGAAGACTTCATGAATTAGACAAGTGTCAAGACACTTGTATGGTGTAGATTTAGTTTAAGTAGATTTTTCTTAAAAAGTAAAAATCTTATCTTGTCTTCTTTGGCAAAACACGTGGGCAGTTATAGGCATTATTTCAAAAATCGCAAAGGTCAAAAGTTATATATGTGAGATAGGAGTGTGCCTTTAAAATTTTAAGGAAATCCAACGGTTAACGAATCCAGAACCACTATTTTACTAAAAATGAGTTTTGGGAAAAATTCAAGAATGAAGAAAAGCACAAAATTTCCTTAAAACTTGGCTACTCCACGTGAAGAAGAGGAAATTGGTAAGAAGTGCTCTCCAACCCAAGCTATGGCACGTGTAATATCAAGAGGAATGAAGAAATGTTGAGAAACTTCAAGAATGTGGACACTTAGATGGTTGAAAAGTTAGAAACCTTGCCATTGGTCCATTTGGAAAGGAAGGTCATAATGACATAAGAAGATATTTTTATGGCAAGGCATTGTAAGCAATTGATCCACACTATAAATAGGGAGGTGGGGACCAAAAATTTCAAGTCCCTTGTAAGCAAAAAACTACACGTGCAATTCTTCCTTTCTTGCATCCTTTCATTTTTCATCCTTTATACATCCTTTTCACCTTTCCTTTTCAAGAATCAAAGCAAAACATAAACCCCACCATCTTGATACTTCACGTGGAGATTAGGAACATTTAGAAGGAGGTTAATCAAGCTTTTAAGAAGAAAGAACAAGGTATGTATAGTGGAGTTTATGCTAAATATAGTTTAAGTGTTATTTTGTTTAAGTGATGTTTTGTTTGAATAAGTGTTTGAATCTTTGTAAAGTATATATACAAGAAGTTGTTGGATTTGGATTATATTTGCATGGTTGAGTGTTTTAGTAATAGTTATGTATTATTTTCTGTGTTGTTGTGTGTTTCTATGAAAGCACACCATGTGTTCGATGAAATGCTTCTAAGAGATAAAGTTTGCTAAATGAATGATTATTTAAAGAAGTAACTTGAACTTAGATTAATGAGTGATTGCTTGAATGAATAACTTGAAATTAGCTTGATGGGTGAATGTTTAAGTAACTTGAATCTTTATGTATTATGACTATCTTTAAGAAAATAGTTGATTTGAATTGTAAGTACATAATGGAATGTTTCATTAATGGAATGTTTCATTGAAGTTTTTGAGTTTATATGTTGTTAAAAGTGTGCTATAAATCTTTGAGCATGTCTTTCAAATTTTATGCTAACAGTATGTTGAAAGTTTACAGTATAAGTATATGAGAATATGAGATATAAATTTATGTGGAAGAGTAATATTGAAGAGTAAATATGAGATAAAAAGAGAATCATTCATGTTTCATATGCATATGCCCTGCGGGGGTTAAGCCGTGTTGTCTTGCGAGGGTTAAGCCGCGTTACCTCAAGAAGGGGTATGTCAGATAGCTAGAATTGAGACGAGCGTTTAGGCAAAAGGTGTCTAAACTGGGGGGGGTAGTAACAGTGGGGAGATCACCTACCCATGATGATCACATGTAGTGTGGGTGAGTCCTTTTACAACACTGACCTACCTCGACTGTTCGATCCAATTCAAAGAGAAAGAGAGAAAGAGAGTTGAGTTATCTTGACTATGGTACCAATTGATGAGAATTTGAGAGAGATTCATGCATTATATAAAGAAGATGAGCATGCATCACACGATGAGTATGTTGTATGATTATCTGTATGTTGTATATACTGTGTGACTTGAACTATGTTTATCGTAAACCTACCCTATATTTTGTGTCTGTGGTTGACACCTGCGATGACCTCAATTTATTTGGGCGAGCAGAGGAACAATAAAAGAGCATAGCAAGCAGATGGATTTTGTGAAAGATGTTAGAAAGCTATTTTGATGCAGATATCATGATATTTATTTTGGTGATATGTATTATGTAATAGAACTAAGAAACGGTCTGTATTTTATTAGTTTGGACTGTATTATGGATTGAATTTAATTATTATGGATTTCGAACGAATACGATTACAATATTGATGATTAGTACCTTTCGTATGAATTATTCTAAACAAGAAGAAAAGAATTTTCCATGAAATTGTAACTACGATAGTTCTAAAGCAAGTGGAAAAGAAATTCCATTCAAAATCAATAAAATACAAGATGGTAAAACGAGATGTTCCAATTATCATCAAAACTTTATAAATCTTTTTATGCATAAAGGGTTCGGCAAATATCCAACACTTTGGGGCGTTATCTCTTATTTGATGAAATATTACAAGATTACCTCATCTTCTATGAGAAGATATATATGGAGGGAGTGAATCTTAGAGATAATGGAGATACGCTAATCTTTCTGTTATTTTCTTTGTCTTCGTCTTCTTGCCAAGTTTCCTTATTTAAGTAGTGTCTATTTCTGTACGTTACTTTTATCATTCATCTTTTTGCATATATTATATGGTACTGAGTACTAACATATTCTCATCCAAAAACAACATTCAACCTGAATCCATCGTGCTCTACGTTGTCACTGTCACTGAGTTCTTGTCTTTGAGAATCAGCTGAATCCCCAAGCCACAATGGTATTTTTTTGCAATCTTCCCTCATTGAACTATTTTTTGTTGTTGTTGTTGTTACCCCAAATTTCTATGGTTTCACTAGTTGATATTTGTATTGTAAACAGCATATTTAAAAGGTTTTTTTTTGGATTATCAGTTAAGGTTTTCCATTACAAGCAATTATTTTTCCTTTACTGGAAAAGAGTATGTGTAACTCTATGATCTAAAAAACACACTGAAGTATTTGTCTAATGCTCTTCTGGTCAGGAATCAGTAGAAGGAAAAGAAGCAGAGAGCAAGTTGTTGGAAAAGAGACAAAGGAGAAGTAAAAGAATTTGGAAAGACAAAAGTGACAGAATTAGTGAGCTGCCTGACAGTGTTCTGCTCCACATAATAGAATTTATCAACACAAAATCTGGTGTTCAGACTTGTGTGTTCTCTAAACGATGGAATGACCTTTGGAAAAGTATCGCTAACTTCTCTTTTGATTCCTCGTACTTCAGAAGGATTTCCTATTGTAACAAATTTGTGTCTCAGATTTTGTCTACTCGAGATCACTCAATTTCTCTACTTAACCTTGATATTCGTCTCCACCGCTCCTCTCAGTCCTTCCTGAAAAGGGTCATGAAATATGTTGTGCTGCACAATATCCAGCAGTTGACAATCCATATAGCATTATCTATGTTAGATGTTGAATTTCCTGCTTTCAAAGTTTTATGTTCTTTTTTGTCATTTCTTCGGCCTTCCCATGAAAATTATTATCGCCCTTTTTTTAAATTTCCAAAATCTCTGCGGTTACCTGCGTTAAAAAGCTTGCATCTCAAGAATGTCTGTTTTACTGCATGTGACAATGATTGTGCTGAGCCCTTTTCAACTTGTTGAATATTTTGGTCCTTAAAAATTGTTGTCTGTATGATGATGCAAAAGTGCTATGTATATCTAATTCTAATATTTCCAGTCTGAACCTGAACCTGTATCATCCCTATAAAAAACCTTGCAAAATTGTGCTTTCTACTCCAAACCTTAATTTTCTAACTATCATTGGTCATGATTGTCACCATATATCCTCCATGTGCAATCTTTTGTTTCTTGAAGAATTAAATATTTGCGGCAAATCTCCAGCCCTCCTGAGATGGCTGCAACACTTTGCTAATACAAAGAAATTGACACTCTCTACGTCTACCATTGAGTCTATTTTACCTGTAAGATATGTTTTCATATTTTCTCAATTTTGTTATTTTCATAATGTTTCTAAGTTGTTTACATTCTTATGTAAAAAATTTTGCCCTGTTCATTCTCATGTTTTTAAGTATTTATTATAATATGTATCCAAATCCATTCTAATTTGTGTAGGTTCTATCAAATCCTAATTTAGTGGAAACTCAACCTCCTTGCTTTGCTAGATTAGAGTCATTGAAAGTGATAATGGTGGATAAAAGTATGATATCCAATGAAGCTGTAAACAGGTTTGTGCAGTATTTACTTCAAAACTCTCCACTGACCAGAGTTGTTGTCTTAAAGGGATGAAAGTTATATCCCTATTCCATGCTCAATCATTCAGGTAAATATTTTTACAAATTATTCTATCTTTAGTTTTATGTTTCTCTTTCTTTCTGATGCTCTCTTCTGACAAGAAACTATAGGGTGTTTTGTTGTGGTGAATGTGTCTCAAACCTAAAAATTTCTTATTCTTTTGATGCAGAAACAATGCAATGGCAGTAAAACAACATTATTAGCAGAGAATATGGGATCAAATAATGATATGATCAAATGGTAACATTTTTTCTCTAATCTCTTTTGTTTTATTACAATCAATGACTCAGTCCATTTTACGCCTTTGTAAGCTGTAAATTTATGAAAATATTTCTTTACATTTCTCAGATTTCGTGTGTTTAAGGAAAAAGGAACATTGGGCAAGTTGAAGTTGAAGAGAATGATGTTGAGTGTCAGGGATTTCGAGATTTTTTTTTTTTTTTTTGCTGTTAGATTGTCATGCAGGTTTATTAATTATTAGCAATTGGATGTTAACTTGACAGGGTTTATCACGTTAGAGCAGCCAATTGAACTCAAATTACAATGTCAACCTTATGATGAACTGAATGTACTACATGTGATAAGTTTGGTTAATATTATGATTATATGGTACGATTTGGAAATATAGGAATATATATAATGGACAGCGGACACCATATATTAGAGAATTCATAACAAAAATTTACAAATGAGAGTTCAATAAGTTACTTTTTATGTTTTTATTAAGTTCCAATAGAATACGATGATGGAAATAAAGGAGTGTATTTCAATTGATAATATAAGTTGAGTTTCTAAGAAATGATCTGAGAGTTGATGAACTTTTATGTGTGACCTTAGTGTATTATTGGGGAGTGTAAGACTTTAATTACGGTGATACTAAACAAAAAAGAAAAAGAAAATAATCTCATGTTCATGATCTCATAAAATTATTAATGTATAATCCTTTTTCTAGATAATTATTATTCTTAAAGTAAGTCACGTAATGTTGCTCAGCTTGTTACCTACAAAAAATGCTAAATTATTATCACCCACATAAAACAGCACCATCATATCTTGAGCACCTTTTATGTATATGGCCTTGGTTAGTTAGCATTTGTTTAAGCTTCAAAATTCATTTTTATTGAGTTTTCGACATTTACAATTCTTAACCCACGTCGAACTTCTTTTCTACAACCATCCAGTCCTTCTGCACATAAACAATCAAACAAATTACAAGATAGGTAAGTCCTTGAACAAGAAAAATAGTTCAATTTGAACAAATATTTCCATAGAATTTTGGTATTGTAAGAACATTTCCTGGGTTATCATCCATTCATGTGGTGAGTTTCACTGCCTTTCCCACAATGTCAGAATCTCCTATTATTCAATTAGGCCCCATGTTCAAACTCGACAAAAACAAATGACCTTGACATCGATCTTTGACCACAAATGAAGAATAATGGTAGAAATTTGGAAATGGAATCTTAAGGTTTGATATTAGGGTTTCTAAAAAATAATTAAATTATAAATGAACTAAATAAGCAAAAATCAAGCTATAATTTTATTTTAAACAAGCCAAGTACAAGCTTTAATTTGGAAATGGAATTTGATATCAATCTATGGCATGTGGCATTTAGCAGTACTCTCGGTTGGAGTATTAGAACAATAAAACTCAAAAGAAGTGATTTAGCAAGTAAGTTAACAACTACTACTATCAACGAATATCATAAGCCTCAAAAAGAGAAGAAACTAATTAAAAATGTTAAATATCAGGGCAAGCAACCCACCACGTGTATGATGTATAGTGTTATTTTTCCTCTCACAGAATTCCCTGATATTTTTTTATGGAATAGAATTCCCTAATTAAAAGTACTATTTTTTTTTTCTCCGGCATCAATGTGCAGTTAATTAATTATAGTTTTCTTGAGACTCTAGTATTGCGTAGTTGTTGATTAAGCATTGGTCGAATATACTTGAAAGTTGAAACCCATCTAGCACAACTGAATCATTCGATGGATCGATCCGTCCATGCCTCCTTGTACAGCTTTTTCGATAGAATGAACCTAAACAGAATCAGTGTTAAACGCATCAATTAGAAAGTTAATTAGTGGAAAAATTTCCATGGCTTAAGTTCAATTCAATAATTAGATATCAATTAAAATAAAAGCAAAAAGAACTATATTCGTACCTTTTCCTTATATTACTGTCCTCTAACTATAATCACATGGATGCGAGGAATTTTTACAAATTAATGATATATAAAATATAAAGGAAAATATCATTTACAATTTTACATAGCCAGAGATAACTTTCGATGTATAATACATTGGGATAAATCACATGCATAACAGATTTAAATCTATAAGAAGAAATTACATTTAAAGAATGTACAAACAATCAATTCGTTGATGGGAATGACAGCGGAAGCCAAACATTTGACTCATTTAATTAAGTTTTTTTTCTTTTCCAATTCTGATAATTATTTCGAATTTGAATTTAAATTTCTTCAAATTCTTAAGTAACTATTGTTTTACTACTTTAAAATCTAAATCCAATAAAAAAAAATTAAAAATGCTGAAAAACTCATATTGAATAGTCTTTAGATATACTAGCTGTTAACGTATAACAATTTCAAATTCAAAAATCATTAAATAAAACTTCATTTATTGGATATGCACAATTTCAAGTTTTCAAAATACTACTTACCTCTATATACACTTTCTCCTATGCCCATCATTCTTACTCTTATTCCCGTGCCCATTACCTGTGTGTGTGTGTATATATATATATATATATATATATATATATAGGTAAAAATGTGACATTGTAAATGAGGGGAAGTTTGTTGGTGAAAATGAACAAGAAACGGAAGCTTGGTTGAAGTAGAGAGATAGGCTTAGCCAGTTACCAAATTGTGTTTTGGTCCATATGATGCAGTTTATGGATACAAAAGATGTTGTTCGGACTAGTGTCTTGTCTAAACGGTGTAAGGACCTTTGAAAGCTTCACAACTCTCTGTATTTCCACTCTTCCTACTTCAAAGGGGCTTACAGTTTCATAAACTCCATGGCCCGGGTTCTGTTAAGTCGAGACAGCTCCAATTCCCTACATAGTCTTGATTTCATTCTATGCCGTCAAACTGAGCTTGTTCACTTTAACAGAATCATGGAATGCGTTGCCTTGCACAATGTCCAGCGCTTGTCGATCGATATAAGTTTGGATTTTGTTTTCGACTTTGAGTTTCGCCCTTTGGATTTCTTCTGCCAGTCTGTCATTTGTTCAGCAGCTGTGCATTAGTGTTTCTGCCTCAACAGTGAAGCTTCCAAAATCCCTTCAGTTTCCGCCACTAGAAAAATTGCACCTCAAGAATTTTGCTTTCACTGTCAGCCACAACAAGGAATGTGCTGCGCCCTTTTCGGCCTGTAAATTGCACACTTTGGTCCTTGAAAACTGTTCTTTGCACGGTGATGCAAAAGTACTTCACATTTCTAATTCTAGCCTTTCATGTTTGAAGCTGCATAGTAGCTGTGAGTTTGAACTAGGTTACAAAATTGTTCTTTCTACTCCGAATCTTAGTTCATTCACTGCTGTGAATACTTTCGGCTATCACCAACTGTCTTCTAAATGCAATCTTCCTTCTCTTGAAGAACTAAATATTGACTCCACTTTTAAAACCCTCTCTCAACCCCTTATAAGATGGTTGCCTCTATTTGTTAATGTGAAGAAAATCACGTTCTGTCCCCGTACGGTTAAGTTTATATTGGATGTAAGTTATATTCTTAATTCAATATATTTTAGCATTTACTTGATTACATTTCATCATAATATCCATTGAAATATGACTCTAATTCACTTGAATTGTGTTAATTTGTACAGGATCTATCAAATCATTATTCAATGAGAATTCAACTTCCTTGCTTTTATAGATTGGAATCGTTAAAAGTGAAAGTAGGTCAATTCACAGAAGTATCTGACGAAGAAGTCAACATGGTAGCAGAGTTTTTACTTCAGAAATCTCCACTAGCCAAAGTCAAAGATATTGTGCATCATAGCCTCTCCCATCCTGAAAAGAAAAAAATGACCTCACCTAGGCCCAAGAGGAAAACTCAGATACCTGCACGGTTGAAAGACTTTTATTTGGACAAAAAAAAAAAAATGAAAGCAAGAAAGACTTTTATTGCTGATCTAGGGTTTTATTAATTTCTATATATAGATTGCTTATATTTTATTTCCCTAAATCAGGTACATCGATCCACTTGATGACCTTATATTACTTAGTATCGCCTGCATTTTATTTAAGTATCTACTGTTCATTGTAATTAAATCTCAGCAGAGACATGAAATTGTGATGCAATCTTTGAATTTCATGCAAGATGGTTGAACTACAATTATTAGTTTAATTTTTACTACTTCTTTTACTCCAAAATCTGTTTCCATGAAGCTGATATATTTTCCATGCATTCGTGCGGTTGATATTATTTTTTTTTTCGTTCAAAATTAAAAACTAAAGGGTGCATAGAAGTTGTTTATTTCTTGGTAGCTAGACCAGCTTTTTCCTTTCTTTTTATTTTTTTTCCCCAATTATTTCGGATTATTATTATGTTAAGGATGACTCTGATTGTGACTGTAATTGAAGTTTGTAACGTTTCGATATAAGACCCCTCTTTTCTCTTTTTTGATGTAAAATGGATTAACCAAGATCATTTATAATTTGCTGTCTAGTTGTGGTTAATAGTTTCTGTGTATCATGCCCTGTCAATGTTTGAACAGATTAATTTACTGGGTATTTTCTATTATTGAGTTGCTAATAAATACTACAAGTGTGATGATTTTGGTTAATATTATGATTGGGCTAGCTATATTTGGATGACTGGGAATAGATATAATTGACATGCACCATACAGTAGAGAACTCATAACAAAAAATCACAAATGAGAGTTCATCAATATAATTAAGTAACTTTTTGTATTAAGTTTCAATAGAGAAATGATGATATATATCACGTGTTTACTCATAACTGTTGGTCATCTAATAACTATGACATGTTACACAATTTCAGAACTATTATTATTCCTAAAATAAGTCACATATATAATGGTGCTGAGCTTATAATCTACGACAGAAAAGCTAAAATTATTATCACCCATCTAACAATGCATATTGTTCATGACCAAAAAAAAAAAAAAAAAAAAAAAACAGCACCATATCCATCATGGCACTTTTTATGTATGGTTAACTTTTGTTTAAGAATCAAAATCCATTTTTATCGAGCTTTCAACATTTCTTAAGACACATCGAACTTCTTTTCTTCAAACATCCACCCTTTTGCACATAAACAAATCAAACAAATATTTCCGTTCAATTTGTAAGAACATTTTCCCTGGGTTTTTCATCCATTCATGAAGTGAGTTCGCTGCCTATTTTCCACAATGTCAGAATCTCTTATTCGGCCCCATGTTCAAACTCGATTAAAACAAACACCCTTGACATCTTTGACCACAAATGAAGAATAGTTGTAGAAATTTGGAAATGGAATCTTAAGATTTGGGTTAAGGTTTACTATTAGTATCTCTAGACTTAGAAGCGGACCAATGCCTGAATATATCTTATTGCTTCACTCAACATAAAGGACTTAGAATAGATAGACAATATAGGAGTAAAATATTGATCTTAAAGTTAAAATTTATGAACACCAAGAATATCAATGCCAAATCTCTCCCGTGACTTAGGCGGCACTGATACCAATCGAAGCTGGACCAAAGAAAATGATGACGAATTTGATGATAAAAGTATTCATGGCAAATATTGTTTCTAATATATAAAGATAATGATATGTGTAAGGTATGAAATAAATAAACCAAAAAATCTGATTCAGTTTGTTGAACAAAAGTACATGAGTTATAAAATTCTTTGATACCTATCTTCGATTCTTGTAAATACAAAAAAAAATAAAAAATCGGGTATATATTTTTTTATTATCAAGGGTATGTATTGGAAGGAAGGAGTAAAAAAATTTGGGCTAAATCTCTTAGGGATAATATTTTCGTTCTTTTTCTATGAACATGATAAAAAAAACATTTTGGCTTTTCTTTATATAGGTTTTCAGAATAAGAGGATTTAGTGGTAAGGTAATTAATATTGAAATCAATAAAATTTATGACAGTCCAACGATATTTTTTTATAAGAAAAAAATTTAGGCAAACTGAATCCCAAGGATTCACTAAAATGAGCGTAAGTCTCAAGGCTTAAAGAACACTTAGAGATAAACTTGTAAGTTACCCATCTCTAATGATATTTGAATTCGAGATATTATCCCTTGATAAATTATCCTTAAAAATTTTGTTTTTTTTCTGATATATTTTCATTTTTTGGATGAAACAACAAAATCAATACTTTCAAATTATTTAAATGATTAATGTATGATCCTAAAAGGCAACTCATTTGTTTTTTTAATCACACTATTAGTAGGACTTACAATCTAACTAAATCTTACAAAACCAAATTGAAAGCTGGGGAGTGTGTCAACTTTATAAGGACTGCATTTAATCCATTGGTTATGTCTCTAATCAATGTGTGATATCGACACTAATAAAACCTGCTTTTACATTACATGTACAAACATTGTTCAATGAATTTCGTTCCTAATACTAGCTAAGAACAATCTCAGCTCCTTCGCTTTCTGCTTTTGTTCAACAGACGTCCTTTTCTGAATCACTCAAATTAATCACTTCAATATGTTGGTCACTTGATTGCTGACATTTTGAGGAAAAATTGGATTTCTTAGTTGGGGAAGGGCTCAGAAGATCTATGATCTCATTTTTATCTATACTGGAAACCACATCACTGCTATATAATTATAAGTTTCTAGTATTCTGAATTAACCCAGTGTGTTCTATGTCATGTGACAGGAGCAACAAGTCTGTGGTATTCAGATCAGCTTCAGCCATATCAGTTGTAATCCTTGATATCCTTCCTGAAGAATCAGAGGCATTGAAGTTGTCTTCGTCTCTCAAATTAATATCAAGCAATAAATTCTGAAGTTTTAGATCAAGCTCTGCCACAGATGAGTACTGTAGATGATTAATAATGAGCTTTAGCCATTTTCTTTGGTTTTCTAGTATGGATATTTTGTTTCTTCCGTTGAGCTTTTCTTTCCTCGAACTCCAAAATCTTCTCAAGACAAGCACTGTAGATGATTAATAATGAGACAATAACGAAAGGCACCCTAAACAAAAAGTTATATTATATACCCACCAGCCATCTTGAATTTGAATTGTTCAAAAAGACACTTGGAATAGATGCAGCAATAAACCAAACAGCATACTACATCAACTTGCAAGCAAAAAATAAGCAAAATATACACTTGATAAGAATCAGATAAAACATTTCCTTTCTGTGTTTTAGGGAGTAAAAGTAAGTTCATCAATTATGTGATTTAGATTACCTTTCTATAAGATCTGCAGGTACTATTGAAGTTTCAAGTCCATCCACTCCTTCCCAAGAAAACTCGTAGCATTCTCTCCCTTGAACTCTTCGGCTCTTAATGATTTCTGACACAGGACACTTCACAGGGATCTGTGATCGGATATAATATCCATAAGATTCTTGTATATATCCTGGGTAAAAAATAAAGAGCCTGTAGATAAAATTTATGTTCAGTAATAATACTAATGGCATTATAGAACTCGATGAATTGACGATAGTTGTTAGAATATTGGTTGAATGTGTTTTGCTTTGAAGGATAGGATAGATGGAATGTATGATGAGTGAGATACTAATGAGAATATTGGGTAAGTATAGAAAGGTGGGAACTTAGTTTATAAGAGAACTAGTGTTTTTATTTTTGCTTGCTTACTTGTTCACTTTTCTTTCTTACATAAACTACAAGACTTTGGGGGTATTTATAGGAGTCTCCACCTCCTTAACATGTGGTCTACATTTGTTTATCTAGAAAGTTCTATTCTAGATTATTTTACAACTCCTAAGTCTTTCTAGAATAATCTACATAAGTACAATTTTTTCAATGTCCACTACTACAAAAACAGCTTTTTACATCGGTTCTTTACCCCTTTCTACCTCGGTTGTACAACCGTCGTTGTTATAGATGTCGAAGAAAAATAAAATTTTTAAAGTTGGTTGACGACCGTCTTAGAAATCGACTTTCTAAGATGGTTGTTAACTGTTGGAAGTATCGAGAGATGATGAAAATATTTGAGTAAAAACTCTTTTATTTAAATTGACAAGAAATTCAATAACACACTACAATAATTTTATTCTCTCAAATACTCCTACTAACTTATAATCACTCTTTCTATTTTTCCTCACAAGACAAAGCTCTACTCTCCTCTCTTTTAACTAAGTGCTACTGCACTTTCCTCAACTTTCTTCTTCTGCCTCTTTTTTTCTCTTTTAAAATCAACCGTAACACTTCCTATATATAGCTACAAAACATTGAAAATTATTGCAATGTGAAAAAGCTTTGTCAATTTTGATGGCTTGTAGGCTGCCAACTTTTCTTCTTTCAAACTTGTCTGCCAACAACCATTGAATGGTCAATTCTCACATTTTTTTTATTTCCATCACATGCTTCTTCTAGATGGACGGTGGGAGAGTTTGATATTCTAACATTAACTAGTAACTGTCTTAGAAAAGCACTTTCTAAGACGGTTGTTAAATAGCAACTGTCTTAGAAAGTCATTTTCTAAGGCGGTTCCTATCTAACAACCGTCTTAGAAAGTGTTTTTCTAAGACGGTTGGTAGTTAACAACCGTCTTAGAAAGCTATTTTCTAAGACAGTTTGAAGATAACAATCGTCTTAGAAATTTCTTTTCTAAGACGGTTCATATATAATAACCGTCTTAAAAAGGGCTTTTCTAAGACAGTTCATGCATAATAACCGTCTTAGAAAGCGCTTTCTAAGACGGTTCATTCATAACAACCATCTTAGTAAATGACAATCTAAGACGGTTCGAATATAATAACCGTCTTAGAAAACACTTTCTTCTAAGACGGTTCATATGTTGCAACCGTCTTAGATTGCCACCTTCTAAGACGGTTATTATAGATGAACTGTCTTAGAAAAGCCCTTTCTAAGACGGTTCTTTTTTAGAACCGATGTAGTTTCTTTTATTTTATTTTATTTTTTTTTACATACATGTTTTATTATATAGGCGGTATATAAAAAAAAACCATACGAAGTATATAAAAATAAAAATCATTCCATGGTATATATTAATTTCAATGTTTTAATTACAATGGTCAAAAATAAGTCTACAAAATATATAATGCCATAATCCATACAATATACAAGGTAAATTCCATATTTAACAACTATCTAATTGTCGTAACTCCTATTGTGTAATTGAATAACAAAAGTATGATGATTTTTGTAACCTCCTCAATAGAGGCAACATTGTATACACTCTCTGTTGTGACTTGTGAATTTGGTGAAATGCCCATGATTGGAACACTCATTATACCAACTGTCCCAGCAACATAATAACAGTAAAGATCCAGTCAATATCTAGTTTTCCAATGTATCTTGGCTTCTTAAGATCTAGTGTCATTCATTCTATCATATCTTTAAATGGCTGCATCAACACAAATACAATATTTGAATAATAAGTAGTCTAACAATAAAGGTGAAGATCCACGATTAAAAGGCTTATTGTAAGTAATGAAACACAATTAAAATCACGTGAGGGGCACATGAAAAACCATGGCAGTTTACAAGTCTTATATAATATTTCACTGTAAAATAAAAGACCAAACCTTGAGTACCTAGCTAATGTTAACTAAGTAAGTAGTTAATTAGATATAATTATTTAAGACATGCCACCTACACTGTAACATTAAGTACAGATGTTGGGTTTTTTTAATTCATTCTAAATAAATGGATGTCTTTGACAGGAAGGCATATGAGACTTCACATTCACTTAAAACCATGTATATGGAGCAGATGTCAAAACAAATTTTAGTCACCAGCCTCAAACAATATGGGTACGACTTTGTTAAATCAAGTGTTAAAGACAGGCACATTATACCAGCATATCAGAAAAATTATGCAAGTCAAGTTACATTTAATTGATTAGTGACCACAATAATCTTCACGTGTTTGTGTCAATTCTAATTACCTAACATAGCTTTTGTAAAGTCCTAGAAAAGTAGGAACAGAGAACAGGCAAATAAAGAAAGCAGCCATACTTGTATCCTGAACTTGTATGCACAAGAATTTTTACCTCAATTTTTCTCAGCTGAGCTTCAAGAGTTGCTTTCTTGCAGTTTTCCCAAGTAGCAACAGCAGAGAGATGTTTTTGGGCTCTGTTAACAAAAAAAATAAAAAAATCAAGAGAAATATTTACCTCAATTTATGGGCTCTGTTAACAGAACACAACAATTTACGAAGTTTACGAAAATCTGAACATATAGACACAGGCCATAAAAAATTTAAATGACACTTCTTCCTTAGCATATTGGCCTACAGGATTATTTTCTCATGCAAACCGTATCAACATAGAACTTATTTGATAGATTGTTTATTTTCAAGTGAAGGTTCTATTAGGAATAATGTACTTGATTTTATACCTTGAAGGACAAAGTGCAGAATGGAATTTAAATAAAGACTTACTTATTCTATGCTTTGGATTTTTCAATTTCTTCCCATGCCTTCACATTAGACAACCTTTTCTCTTTCTCTATTTCTGCAAGAGCAATGTCTGTACACCATAATAATGCATTCGTAATTACATGAAGTAACTATATATATGTAAGCAAAAACATCATATCAGATTAGATATTCATATTCACTTGATCAGAACACCTGCCCGATTTTTCAATTAACTTAGTCTCTGTCTCCCCACCCTGAGAAGAAGAAGAAAATAATCAAAAACAACAGAGAGATAAAAAAAAATAGAAGGAAAATATTAGTAACTTTGAGCAAGGCATATTTTTCCTTCTTGATCGATCAAAACTAATGAGGAAAGAAAAGATTTACCAATAACTAAGTAGGAGCAATAGATTGTCAATAAGTCACTTAGCTGTATAGTGATTATTTCGAAAACCATTATGCATTCTACAATTAACCAAGCAATGACTACGACTGATTCTCCAACAATAAAAGTTCACATTATAATTAGCTTTTTACTTTCCTGGTTAAGAAAACAACATCAGAAGCCTGATTGCTACAAAGATGAAAACTGAAACTGAAACTATATATGCATGTACAAAGACGGAAACTGAAACTAGGTGTTTGCTACAACTGCAAATCAGAGAATAATAAACATCTTTAGATAAATAAATTAAGATAGAAGATAAAGGTACAAATGTAAGAGGATAAGAATTAAAAAAGATTTAATGAATTAAAAAAATATTTATTATGTAAATTGTAAGAGAGTGTAAAAAAGATTATAAATAACATAATTTTTTACTTCTTAATAAAAATATATTTTTATTTTAACTTTATTAATATTCTTAAAATATTAGTTAGCATTTGTCTTATTATTATTAGCATTGGTTCTGTAAGGAGATGAGGGTGGGGATGAGACTTTTATTCCCTCCTCCAAATATCCACTGCACGCAAATTTATTGCCTAATTTCACCCACCATATTTAAATAACACAGTTGGGATATAACTATATAATAATATTATAACCGTAAGTACTACTTACTTTGAACTTATATATAAAAGCAAAAATAGCTGATTTTATATCGACTAAGAAAATTAGTTAATATCATTTAATAAAATATAATTTTAAATAAAAAAGGTTATTTTTAAAATGTCTTTAATCAAATTAGTCAAATTAGACGCTAATATCAAATTAATCCATATATATATATATATATATATTCCTTGACACATGTTATTTATTGCTATCAACTGATGCAACACAAGTCAACATGAGATGAAACAACATACCATGATCGTGAATAATTGAAATGCTTTCTATAACAACAATTAAACTAATTAAAGAAGCCATTGTAATGAGTCAAGTAAAGAATGAAGTGAGAAATAGCAAGCTTTTCATAACCAAGACACTAAATAGCAAATAACATGCTGGTGTAGTGACAGAGATTGTTGCCATTTCATGAAAAAATTAAATATATAATAGATACTTTTTAAGTTATCCATATCAAAGTTTAGTTTTTTATTTTAAATGCCAATTTTTTTTCTAAATCTAAAAATTCACCATAAAAAAATTCAAATACCAGTACTCCGAAAAATGTCCATACATAAAAATTTAGTTAAAATACATTTTAAGATAAAGTTTAATTTATACTATTAATTAATTAAAAAATTAACATATATACTTTAAAAATTATTCTTAAGATAATTTCTAATTCATTGAGAATATAAGAATGTTAACAATACAAAAAAAAAATCCATTTACAAGATCATAATATACCTCACTGTATCTTCCTTAATTATAGGGAAAAGCATATTATTTGAAGGGTAAAAGAGAAAAATAAGCAAGATAACATAAATTCCCTTCTGGCATCCTATATGTGGAATCTGAAACCAAACCATGGGCCCACCAATATTCAAATATGCCAATATAATCATGATAATCATAAGTAACAACATTACCAACATGATAGCAACAAGATAAAAATCAAATCTATTACCAAGTGGAAAATTCCGTAACAGGACGGCAAATCCAAATTTCGTAAAGCTACTTTTAAATTAAAACTAAAAATATGAACTTATAGAAAGGTAGAAGTTGTTGTTTGTCAGTTTTCATTTTTTTTTTAACTTAAAAGCTCTTTCTAAATTAAATGTTAGATAAAAAAATTAAAAATAATTATGTTTAAAAATAATTATCTGCAAATGGAATTGAAGAATGAATATATTAGCTTAAACTTTCAAAAGGAGAAAAGCACTAAGCCAAAAAGGTTATTATTTCAAAAGGAGAAAAGCACCGAGTCAAACCATCAACAAAAGAGCATCAAGGGGAAGCCATAAAAATGTGAAGAGCATCAAAGGGAAGCTGTAAAAATGACCCAATAATAAGCTGACAATGTATATTTAACAGTTTCGAAGAAGAATATGGAATTGCAGAATAAAAAAAAAAAAAAAACATGAAGCCATTACATTATGCTCAACTTTGTATGACAAATTATACCACCATGTAAATTAATTTTAAAAACTCAATAAAAGTGTGTACCTTGGGCCTTGGCCAAATTCCCTAAGCCTTGCATTTCAAGAAAAAACTGTGAACATAAAGGATTTCATTCAAAACAAATAGCAGAAATTTTTGAATTTCAAAACAATATTAAAATAATAATAATAAAATATAAAAAAATAGTGTTATAAGAAGTAAATGCCACATTCAATAATGAGTAGTAGCCTTGCGGTTAACAACAAAATGCATGGGTAAAGTTAAAAGTAACAATGTTCCCTTGATCTTATGATTCATAAGAAGCATTGCGGTTTATTAGCCTAAACTATTTCCCAGTCAAAGTTTAAAATACTTCCTGGAAGTTGCACAGCCACCAAAGCAAATTAATCATCATCAAAATTTTATGATAAGCAAATTAATCATCTTTATATATATATATATATATATATATATATATATATATATATATATAAAGACTAAACATGAATAATTGAAAATAAACTAATTAAAGATAAGTGAATCAATAAACTAATTAACTAATTAAATAATTAATTAAAGATAAACCAGTTTGTATTAACTTAAAAAGATAAACCAGTTATATATTAACTTAATTAAAAAAGAATATATGACTGGACATAGACTGCTTTTATTTTTTCCATTTGGTCAAACATAGCTAACCCAGAATGTGACTTCTTCCCCTCCAGTTTGTAGTCCCACTTTTATAAATAATGAAAAAGTTTCTTCAAACTGCAGAAGCTTAAATTGTGCTTGGATTTGCCTATCTACAGTAGCATAAAGTTTTGAATTAAGCAAGAGACATACAATACACTTACTATTTTCTCCAATATCACACGTAACAATTTCATGGGTATCTTTTGCCAAGTCTTGGAGTCCATCCTCACTGGCATCATTTGATGTGATTTGAAAAAATCTCCTTGAAAAAAGAGGCAAATAACCTAAACGTACAACTACAAGGGTATATGAAAGCAGAAAACAATGAGAAATAAAGTTTCATATGTTTATCATGATTAAGAAACCTAAACGCACAACTACAAGGGTATATAGAATAATATAATATACTTTGGAGAATAAAGGTAAGGTAACAGAGACCAGTCTACATGTAACATAAATATAAATGAGTAAATTAATGCCAAAAGATGTCACGTGAAAGGGATCTTATAGCAACTCCTTTAATATTGAATTTGAAACCAGTTGAATGAGCATTGTAGTCCTCTGGTTATTCTAGACTCAATCCATACATAGTTACATACTTTTCATGTTAGAGCCATTGAGCATTGAGGTTTAGTCCTTCAATTTTAAAGACTCAACGATCTCTAGTGCATGGCTTCCTATTTGATCATGAAATTATAGAGTATAGAAGTTTACCTAGAGAAGGGATATTTATTTGAAACAAGGCATATTTACCTAGAGATAAAATTATAATCATACAAAATCAATATTCATCAGAGTACTGCTAAAGTCCAACCTTCTAGTAGAGTATGGCCAAATCCCTTGGGCTGATATTTAATCCTAAGTTACAAATATAAAAATTAATTTAATCCATGGACAAAAATTGAACCCATTTACGCATTCAGTAAAGATAAAAAAGAATCAAGATCAAAAAAAAGAGAAATTTCTCTTTTTGATATAAAAGAAACAACAGTTGTTCAAAGAGATCTCCTTTGTGAAACAACTTGGTCTAGCAGAAGATTAATTTTACACCATAAGAAACAATAAAAAGTCCAAAATCAATGAAAGAGTTTAAGATTATAGTTGTCAAAAAATGAACATTAAGACAAAGCATGATTGTGGCTGCAAGGAAGAGAGGAGACAGTCAACAATAACACACATAAGGAGAAAACTGTCAAAATCTAGTAGTGCCCAGTCAAGTTTCAAGACTAAAAATCAGCACAATTAATAGGGAGATTGTGAGTCAGAACAACATAATGTAAAAGTGGATTCTAACCACCAGTTTTTCCATAAAATCACAGGACAAAGATATTTAAATCAATTTACATCAAACTTATAACGTGATCTGATCAAATAAGCCTTCTTGTATCATGTTCCACTAAAATAAGTGAAACAAAAGAAAGAGGGATGAGAAAGAGTGGTGAACCTGCCAAAGTATCTTAACCCACTCGAGGGGTGCGACGATAGTCTTAGAAAGCTTGGTAGAGGTTGTAAGATATGGATTGTTTCATTCATCCATAATGTATATGGTAAAGCAGAAGCTAACTTACATGGAACCAGTCAAAACTGCAAAAAATATTCCACAAATTATTCTTGCACAAACATAAACAATGAAAGTTGCACTCAAACCAAACCCAATAACAGTAGTCACCAAATTGGTTTCAATACCCATTGTATCTAATCCCTCACTTCACAAAACTAATCTCCAAGACCAAGTCACGAACCCTAGAAGAAGCTAAAACAAAAAAAACAATAATAAGAAACCAAAACTAGACAGTGAATGGACGTGTACGAATCTTGCACTCCTTGTTATACTCTGCTTTTGTTTTCACCCAAAGATAAACAAAACAAAAAGCAATTAAACAACCAACTGGATTCCCACAATCTCATCTTTAATTAAACATGCTGAAATCTGAATTATTACTATGCATATTCATGGACTCCCACAACACCATAGGATCACCAACATCATATAATGATAATTTGAAACTGCTCAATGTGTGACAAACTTATACTACCAAGATTAAAAAAAATTGAAAGATTCGAATAATAATGAAAAAAAAACAAGGATTGAAGAAAGGAAAACGAACGAACCATTCGCACGTAGGGGTTGTCGCTGAGGTAGGATTCGCATATGATGCGGAAATCGGAGCGCTCCCATCCATCGGCTTCGTGGTCTCTCAGCAACCTATGCGCCATCGTTTAGGTTAGGTTTAGGGTTTCTCAACAATAACCCCTTTTTTGTTTCACCAAAAATCCACGTTGAAGAAGGAACAAGAAATTAAAAGAAGAAGGAAACAGAAGTGGCAATCCAAGCAGAGATTGTGGTTTATTATTAAGTGAATAAAAAAGTAAATGCTGAATAAAATTGCCAAACACACGAATTTGCAGTGACAAGAATAAGAGTAAAGCAGTAACTGATTCTTACAAGTTAAAAATAAAATGAAAATTAGGGCCTAGAACAAGGATCATACCTCAATATCCGATTTGAAGATGGCGGTATACCAGGCGGAGCTGAAACGCCCAATGAGGGTCAAACGGAGGCCACGACGCGGCTCACTTCACCAAAAAGACGGAGGCCACGATGTCAGAACCGTGGGTAAAGGAGTGAGAACTAGGGTGCGATTGAAGGAGATTGTACTAGGGCACGAGAAGATTCACCATTTTGTTGGACTGAAAATGGAGACAACCACGGTCTTAGAGCAAAACGTCGCCGTTTGGTCAAAATTTAAAAGACGGTCTTACCCAAAACGTCTTTGAATATACCTAAACAAAGATGGTTAAGCCAAAACCGTCATTGTTTTTAACTTTCTAAGACAGCATACACTATGACCGTCGTTGTATTGTTCATTTTAATTGCAAAACTGCCACCGCCCTCCCTTCTAAGACGGTTCCGCGACAACCGACTTTAATTGCCTGTCGTAAATTGTAGCTTTTGTAGTAATGGTCTCTAGATTCTTCTCTTAATTTCTTCAAGCTTCCATAAGTTTTCAAAAGCTTCTATAAGCGTCCATAAGTTTCTAGAAGGTTCCATAAGCTTCCATAAGTTTCTAGAGTATTCTAGAAATGTGCAGCATTTTCTAATACTCCTCCTTGATGCGCATTTCCATAACTCCAATCATATCTCTTAGTAATTCGAACCTTGATCTTGGTAGTGCCTTTGTGAAAATGTCTTTCAGTTGTTCTTCAGTCTTGCAGTACTTAAGTTCTATTTCTTTGTTTGCTTCAGCTTCCCTAATGAAGTGATATTTGATATTGATGTGTTTAGTTCTCCCATGAAATACAAGATTCTTTGTCATTGCTATAGTGGACTTGCTATAACAATATATCTCTATCGGTTGATTTTGTTGTTCTCCCATGTCTTCAAGTATACGCTTGAGCCATATGGTTTGACATGTATTTATAGCTACTGCTATATATTCTGCTTCTGCTGATGATTAAGCAATTGTTTTTTGCTTTTTTGATGCCCAAGAGAATATTCCTGAGCCAAGTGTGAAAGCATAGCCTGAGGTGCTCTTCATATCATCCATTGATCCTGCCCAATCATTGTCAGTATAACCAATCAGTCTCGATTTAGGAGTAGACTCGTACCATATGCCGTAGTTCTTTATTCCTTGCAAGTATCGTAATACTTGTTTTGCTGCTCCATAGTGAACTTGGCTTGGACTCTGCATGAATCTTGATAATAGACTAGTTGCGTACATAATATCAGGTCTTGTAGCTGTTAGATAAAGCAGGCTTCCAATGAGGCTTCGAAATTGCGTGTTATCTGCACTTAGTGTGCCATCATCCCTTGTTAATCCTTTGTTGCTATCTAGTGGAGTGGCTACTTTCTTGCAGCCTTCCATCTTGAATTTCTTCAAAAGATTAGTAGTATACTTCTTTTGTGAGATACAGATACCTTCTTTTGTTTGAGCTATCTCTATTCCAAGAAAATAGTGCATTAGACCAAGGTTTGTCATCTCGAATGTCTTCATCATATCTTCTTTTAATTCTTGGACCATCTTCTCATTGTTTCCTGTATAGATAAGATCATCAACATATAATGAAACAATAAGTGTGTCAGTTGTACCTTGGTTTTTGATATATAGTGTTGGCTCACTTTTATTCCTCTTGAATCCTTGCTCAATGAAGTTGTCTTGTAAATCCACTTCACTCCAATGACTTCTTTCTCTTGAGGAAGATCCACTAGCTCCCAAGTCTCGTTCTTCTCGATCATCTTTATTTCTTCTTCCATACCTTTTCTTCATACTTCTTTCTTTGAAGCTTCTTCATAGTTTTCTGGTTTGGCGATTGTGAAATTGCATACTTGGTAGATCTCTGACAATGACTTAGTTCTCCTTGGTATCGACTCTGGAGATGAGTCAAGTGATTCTTCCACTGTTGCTTGTGTTGGAGATCTTGGTTGCTCATTATCTTCTTGATCTTTTGGTGGTTCTAGTAAGTTGATATTCTTTCTTTCAACTTGTTGAGCGTCCCAGTTGTAGAAAGCATCTTCATCGAACTTTACGTCTCGATTGATGATTAACTTCTTTGTTTTTAAGCTATAGACTCGATAGCCTTTTGATTGGGTGTTATAGCCTAAGAAGTTTCCTTTTTTTTCTTTCTCATCCAGCTTGCCTCTTTTTTCTTTCAGAATGTGGGTGTAGCAAATGCAACCAAAAACTCTAAGATGTTTTGCTGATGGCTTTTGTCCACTCCAAGCTTCGACTGGTGTCTTGTCTTGAATGACTTTGCTTGGACATCTATTAAGAAGATAAACTGTTGTACTTACTTCCTCTGCCCAAAAAGATTTTGGAAGACATTTCTCCATTAGCATAGATCTTGCTGCCTCCATTACTGTTCTATTATTTCTTTCTGACACACCATTTTGTTCCGGTGCATATCCAACTGTAAGTTGATCCTCCATGCCTTCATCTTCGTAGAACTTGTTGAATTCATTAGAGGAGTATTCCTTGCCTCTGTCACTTCTGAAAATAATAGGAATACTTCACAACAACCAAGAGGGGGGTGAATTGGTTGAACCTTGGTATTTTAAAAATCAAATTCAAATCAGAGTTTCAAGATCTTTATCACTTTCAAAACCAAGAAACTTTTTATTCAATCAAATAGCTCAGCCCAAGAATTCAATAGATCAAAATAGAACTTGTTGAACAATGAATATGATTCAAAGAATTAAATATCAATGAATAAGATGAGAATAGAGATATAGAAATAAGAACACAAGCAATTTATACTGGTTCACTTCAAAACATGAAGCTACATCCAGTTTCTTCTAATTCACACTGATTTAGAGTTTCACTATTATAAAATATTCTTACAAGCTTTTAAAAGAACCTCCCCTTTATCAACCCTAGATTAAAAAACAGAAATCTAAACCCTATTAGACTTCTAAGGAGAAAGATTCAGAGAACACTACTCTAATCTTTAAGCTAGAGAACCATTCTCTAGTCCCAAGTTAGAAGAATCCAATTACAATAGCCAATATCAACAAAATATGTAAACAGAATTATAATCAATGAGTTAAGGAAAGAAACAACCTGATGATCCAGTGAATGACATGCATATGAATGAACAATTCAGGTTGAAAGACAAAAACAAACTCAGAACATTCTTCTTCCTTAATCTTTGAAAGAGACTTCTTACTTTAAAGAATCACTCAAAAACCCATGAGTGTTTTAGTTGATGCAAGAACTTATGGAACTCAGAAAATCACTTTGGATGTGTTTAGAAAGCTTGTGTATGCTCAGAATACGAATTGATCAAGTTACAAAACAAGCTGAGCTTTGGTTCTATTTATAACAAACTTTTGTAACTGTCAGTAATCGATTAAACGCGCCTAATAATCGATTAAAACGCTCATGTAATCAATTAAATCAACCTTGTAATCGGTTAAAGTGTTCAACAAGTTTTTGAACATGAGCAACGAGCAAAATAATCGATTATTCCGTCTTGTAATCGATTAAGACAGCAAGCTTCAAAATATCAAAATACACTATGTAATCGATTACGATCTTTGGTAATCGATTAAATCAAGAAGCTTTATAAAACAGAATGAACTATGTAATCGATTACAACATTTAATAATCGATTAAGACAGGAAGACAGCTTTTTTAACTAAGCCTGTGTAATCGATTACTACCTATTGGTAATCGATTCTTCCAGAGAGACTTAAAATCATGTATAGCAATGTAATCGATTACTACCTACTAGTAATCGATTAAAGTGTTCAACAAAGCAGTTTATATGAAAACAAAGGCCAAATAATCGATTATTCCAATAGGTAATCGATTATATTGTTCTTGAAAGATTTTCCAGAATGAACTAAGAACAAAATAATCGATTATACCTTTAAGGTAATCGATTACAACAGTACAAAAACTATTTTTCCAAAAACCTTTGAATCAAATTAAAACATTAGTTAAATGTTAAAAGCTTTGTTTGATTTTCATGAAAAAAACTTAGTTAAATCAATGAATGAATGAGTGAATGCATAAATGCATGGATCAATCAGATAGCTTTCCTTTTATATAAAATTCCAAGTCGTCAAGCATATTGAAAGCTCAAAACTGATCTTATATCAAAGACTTCCAAACTTTATGAAACTCCCCCTGTATCCAACAACTTCTTATCTTCTTTATGTTGTAGCCACTTTTCTTTTAGCCCGAGTTTTGAATTTCTTGAAAATATTGAAGACTTGCGATTTTTCTCATAAAAAGTAAACCCAAGTCCTTCTAGTGTAGTCATCAATGAAGAGAATGAAGTACCTGTTTTGATTATGTGATGGAGTACGCATTAGGCCACAAACATCTGTATGGACTAGCTCCAACGGTTCTTTGGCTCGTCTTGAATTTCCTGATGGAAAAGGTTGTCGGTGTTGTTTCCCGAGCATGCACTCGTCACAAACGTCAATGCGCTCCATTATTGGTGGTAAATCTATCATCATATTTTTCTATTGAAGAATTTTCAATCCTTGTAGATTGAAATGCCCGAATCTTCTGTGCCATAGCCACGACTAGTCCACTTGTGCCTTCATTGCTGCATCACTTGCATATCTCCGTTGTATTGGAAAACAACGATTCTCTTTCATTTTGATTTTTGCAATTAAGAGAGATTTATCTTGCTTATCATAAATGTTGCAAGAATCTCCTTCAAAATGCAAGGAGTAGCCTTTTTCCATCATTTGGCCAACGCTCAATAAATTTTGATATATGTTAGGGACCAAGAGTACATCGTTGATGTATCTTTTCCCTTTATTGGTTTCAATGGCAATAGTGCCTTTTCTCTTTGACTCCATAAAATCTCTATTGCCAATTTTTATTTTTGTCTTGATTTTATCAAGACTGCAGAAAATATTTTCATCCTTCGTCATGTGATTACTGCAGCCACTATCCAAATACCATGTATCCTTTATTTCTTTTGATGTATCTTGGGAGACATAGAAGAGAACATTCTCTGACTCTTGTTCTTCAGAGAAATTAATTTGACTATTTAGTTTTAAATGACAAACCTTTTCTACATGTCCGAACTTCTTACAATTTCGGCATTGTGGTTTTCCTTTAAACCATAAGTCCTTCTGCAAGTGACTATTTCTTTTACAAATGCCATATGGAGGAAACTTTCCACCTTTTTCTTTATGTTTTTCTTGATTCTCATTGTTTCTAGAATTTTCATTTGACTTTCTCCCACCATCTTTAGATTTCTGAGATTGCCTCTTGATTTTAGATTGAAAGGCATTTTTATATTGCTTTCACATCGCCTTTCTAATCTTTCGTGAGCCTCTAAAGAACCCATTAATTTTGCAGTTGTTAATTTATCTATATCTTTTGACTCTTCAATAGCTGCAATAATGGGATCGTATTTTATGTGCACGTAATTTCCAACAACTTTATTTTTTGAAATATTATCTCCATAGGCTCTTAATTGATTTACTACTTCTTCAATTCTAGAATAATAATCCCTAGCAATCTCAGAATCATTCATTTTTAAATTCTTAAACTTTCTTCTTAAAGTTTGGAGATTACAAGTGCGTACCTTTTGAGATCCTTGAAACTCCTCCTGCAACTTATCTCATGCTGCTTTGGCACTAGTAGCTCCCATAATTCTTGGAAAAAATTCATCTCCTAGGCTGAGTTGAAGGGCGAGCAATGCTAGAGAATCTTTTTGTTCATTCTCCTTCAATTCCTTTCTCTGTGTTGTTGATAGAGTGGAGGTATCTTCAGGACTAGTATATCCCTTAGTAATGATATTCCACAAATCTTGAGCACGAAAATAGGTCATATTTTGATGACCCAAAAATCATAGTTTTCACCATGAAAGGTTGGGATTGAAATGGACAAGCGGAAGTTATCTGCCATAGTAGCAGATTGATAGAAGAATGCCCTATATTAATCGAACAAAGCTTTGATGCCACTAATGATAGTTGTTAGAATATTGGTTGAATGTGTTTTGCTTTGAAGGATAGGATAGATGGAATGTATGATGAGTGAGATAGTAATGAGAATATTGGGTAAGTGTAGAACTTAGTTTACAAGAGAACTAGTGTTTTTATTTTTCCTTGCTTCCTTCCTTACTTTTCTTTCTTACATAAACTACAAGACTTTGGGGGTATTTATAGGAGTCTCCACCTCCTTAACATGTGGTCTACATTTGTTTATCTAGAAAGCTCTATTCTAGGTTATTCTACAACTCCTAAGTCTTTCTAGAATCTACATAAGTACATTTTTTTCAATGTCTCAAGATTCTTCTAAATGCCTCTAGATTCTTCTCTTAATTTCTTCAAGCTTTCATAAGTTTCCAGAAGCTTCTATAAGCGTCCATAAGTTTCTAGAAGGTTCCATAAGCTTCCATAAGTTTCTAAAGTATTCTAGTAATATGAATGGAAGATTTCCCTGCTTATTGATGATACACTAAATGTTGTAGAAGCTACTGCAATTCAATGATCATTGAAGATTTGAACCATTGTTATACATTACCAAAACAGAAAATCTGTAGCATACTTACATTACTTAATCAAATGGACAACTTTGATCTTAAATAATGAACATGTGAAAGGGAACATCAATTATCAAAATGCTATGTGATTCTAAGCATGAGCAGTCACTCTTTTATTTAGTTTAAATATTAGAACTTTTCACATAAGCTCAAACAGTAATGAAATGTTAATTAGGTAGTGGAAAGGGTTAGCAGTACTTCATGTAAAGGAAGATTCAGTCCAACTTCAAATGAAGTTCAACACAAATTGGCAAATCGTGGTAAATCTCTTTCAGCTATACTTGGAAGGATATACCCATCTATTTAATGAAATGTCAATTAGCATCACAGAATAACTTAGAAAAGTCCAGCCCAGACATAGCACAGCTCAACTCTATACTTCAAATGACTAAGAGTTCTGAGTTACATAAAGATTAAATGTAAACTCTATAATTCATTACATGACCAATGAACAAAATAGTCTTTACATAGTAGTAAGTACTCACAGTTGTGCACCCAGGCCACTTCCAAACCCAAAAATAAATTAGTTGTTAAGACATTTTACTATAATAAATTATTCAACTGGAGGTATGAATTGTTGATCTATTAGAATAAGATTGTCAAAGAAGACGAAGAACCTGTTTTCTCTGAATGAGTAAAACTTAGAGTAGCTGACAACAATGTTGTACAATTTATATTTCAGATCTAATTCATCAAGTTACATCAAAAATAAAATTCCAATTATGAATCTCAGAAGCTTAATTAAATTTTAACAAAACATGTGATATCTGTAACTGTTTCAGATGGACATCATATCAGTTTCCAGAAATTAACATTTATACATGAGAATTAATCAATATTAAGAACCATAACAGAAAGTCATGACCTTTCTTAGCTAGAAAGAGAATGAGATGTGTTAAAAATACCAGAGGTAAATTGACTCAGTTTTCACATGTTCGGATTAGTGATGTTACGGACCCAGCATACGGGCCTAATATGGTGAGGCCCATTAAGGGTCTATTAGTTCAGAATATTAACGATAACTGGAGAGATCTCAATAACGTGCGTAACAGTTATCAAAAAAGATCCCAACAAACAGATATCTTATTTAATCGAGAGGTTATATCTCATCTAATCAAGAGGTGGCAGCAATTAACCTAGAGGTAACACCCTTATAAATAAGAGGTACGCTCACAGGTATATTCGTTCTCTCTAAACCCTATTATTTGTTGTCACTGTGTACACACCTCACGTCCATTATCGGTATCAAGGTGCACGGTGATTTGCTTCACCTAGGGGTATCTCTTCCATAGATACCTTGGAGAGAGTTCTTTGATCCAAGATTAACCTACTAGTTATCCAGCTAGACATCCCTGTCTTCAAGGACAGAACAATTGGTGCCATCTATGGGGACGTTAAATTTCAAATCCCATGTTTTCGATGGTAAACACGAGAAGTAACAATCAGACTGCACACCCACGATCTGATGCGGGTGTAAGGGGGGACTTACCTTCAAATCCTGTTGTAGAGGAGGTGAATTCACTGCCCCCTCCAGACCAAAACATGGCACTACCCCAACCGGTGGACTATAATGCTGTCCATGTGAGTGAAGAGGTTTCAGACACAGCCTCCACTCCTGCTCCAGCAACACGGGCAGTCCTACCCAATCGAATAGATGCTCGTCGCCTGGACCAAGCTCAAATGGTTCAACCCCGTAATCCAGAGCCTAATAAGCGTCTCATGAGCAACGCTCTCAATTCAATCCTGACCCGGATGGATGACATGGAAAAGAGGTTTGCTTTCAAAATTTGAAATCGGGGCCGGGTTCGAAGAGTAAGGGAGGACGCTTCCGAAATTCGAACCGGGTTAAAAACTCAAGCTGTAAGAGATTTTAAGGGTAAAGCCCAAGAAAGGGTTAAAAACTCAAGTTGTAAGAGATCTTGAGGGTAAAGCCCAAGAGAGGGTTAAAAACTCAAGAAGTGATTGCTTAAGGGTAAAACCTGAACTGGTTAAAACCTTCAGCTAATGAAACTTAAGCAATGCCGAGTTAAAAAACTAAAACTGAGATACTTAAATCCGAGTTTAGATAAAATGGGGGTATAAAAATAAACCTTCATGTATATGATGCATCAAAGTTGTATTCTGGGCTAAGGAGATGAACCGTCATGCTGACCCTGATCAGTTTGAAATGTTTAAGGTCTTGGTTAAAGACTGAGTTTGAACATGTGACAGATTGCCCTTAGTCCGGATTGAATTCCGATAGTATAAGCTGGAAGGTATATTCAAGCACACTCTACGTAAGATATTTTTGACTTTGGCCAAGTCATTGAATAGAACTCTAAAAGTGTTTGAGTTCATAACCAGTCCTCCGGGATATAAATGTTGTACTGGTCCTCCGGGATATAAATGTTATACCAGTCCTCCGGGATATAAATGTTGTACCGGTCCTCCGGGATATAAATGTTGTACCAGTCCTCCGGGATATAAATGTTGTACCAGTCCTCCGGGATACAAATGTTGTACCGGTCCTCCGGGATATAAATGTTATACCGGTCCCCCGGGATATAAATGTTGTACCGGTCCTCCGGGATATAAATGTTGTACCAGTCCTCCGGGATATAAATGTTGTACCGGTTCTCTGGGATATAAATGCTGTATCGGTCCTCCGGGATATAAATGTGGTAATCAAAAGGTGTGTGCCTTTTCTAATAATAATCCGGGTTAGGGGAAGAACCTATCGTTAAAACAGATAAACCCCGAAACCCGAATGTTTGACAATCACAAGAAGGAATACAAATTCATGGTCAGAATTCAAACCGGCTTTAATGTCTGGCTATCAAATGTGATGCACAGGAAGTTCAACATAATATACACCCCAGCAACCCGGACTACCAGATTACTGGGCTGGGGGGCAACTGTTATGAACCCAGCATATGGGCCTAATATGGTGAGGCCCATTAAGGGTCCATTAGCTCAGAACATTAACGATAGCTAGAGAGATCTCAACAACGTGCTTAACAGCTATCAAAGAAGATTTCAACAAACAGATATCTTATCTAATCAATAGGTTATATCTCATCTAATCAAGAGATGATAACAATTAACTTAGAGATAACACCCTTATAAATAAGAGGTATGCTCACAGGTATATTCATTCTCTCTAAACCCTATTATTTGTTGTCACAATGCACACATCTCACACCCATTATCGGTATCAAGGTGCACGGTGATCTGCTTGACCTAGGGGTATCTCTTCTATAGATACCTTGGAGAGAGTTCTATAATCCAAGATTAACCTACTAGTTATCTAGCTAGACATTCCTGTAATCAAGGACAAAACAAGTGACTATATTAAATATATTTCAACCAGTATTAAGAATCAATCTTTATGAGTTGGAAACCATGAATGAAAAAGATAAACTTGTGCACAATATCTGAATCTGCTTGGTGACATTTTGGCTTCATATAAGCATTAATTTCTTGTAAAATGTTATCATCCGGCCGTAAATAATTCTTACCTCCTGCATAGACAAAAGATAGAAGCTAAGATACAATGTTCCAGAGACACCAACAATCCTCCATTTGACAAAAGTAATTATTAACTGCAAGTCATCATTTGTGTACAAGTTGATGCAGACAATGCATTCTAGAAGGCATAAAAGGTATACCTTTTCTTTTTTTCACCCATCCAAGTCCTTCAGAAGCAAATTTTTTAAGAATATTTTGTCTCCAATTGATTTGACTATGTGACAGGCCGACTCCTACAGCCATGGAAAAAATAAGCAAAAACATAAGCATATATAAAACATGTAATCTCCAGCTCTGTTAAACAAGGGTTGAAAAGCCACAAAAGGTAATATGACCATGAAAGACAGATTTCAGGACTTACTGGTCCCAGACCATGAACTCCTTTATAATAGTCACTGCCAAGAAACAAGGAGAGATCAATCTGAAGATCACAAGTAACCCAGTTACTGATTTTCACCAGAAAGGAACACAATAACCTTGATTCAACATATATATATATATATACACATAATTTGAACTCTTCTTTATTGAATAAAACATAAATGTCACTAATTTCATTATTAGTACTTATTAGACCATCAACATGTGTAGGGATGAGGGGATGGGAGAAAACAAAACAAAATAATCACAGGCATGCATGTAAATTTTCTATATTCAACACGAGACATGAAGAATGATTTCCAATTCAAACAATTGAATGTCAAATGTCAATCATGCTGCCTTTACAGGATAAATTCTGTTTTAACAGGCTTTTCAATTAGGCTTCCCATGATGACATTAGGTGTAAAGAAATAATTTAACCTACTGTTCATGGACCTAACATTCTCTTTTGGGCCTTGACATGCGTCAATCTAACTGAATTTGTAAGCACAACACTGAACAATGAAAGATCATCTATTAAAATAACAAAATAAGAAAAGAAAAGCAAGTAAAATTGTGGTTCATAAGTATGTTGAAAAGTCAATCAGTAATTTACCAATGAGTCCCTTCCAAATCCAAGTTTTCTTTCAATATCTGTCATCTCATAACAAACAACATATCCACCATCTCCTAACTCATTAAGAAACAACTCATCATTAGTCGTATGAAAACATAATAAATGCCAAAAACAATCCACCAATAATAAAACAAGGTCATATACTCACCAAGGCAGATATCCCTATATACTGTCCTTGCATCGAAAAGGAATATGTCTGAATCTAAACTGAGACATCCATCCTGCATAATTATTATGAATGAATGATAGCAATGCAGATAGGCTAGCCAACAGCAATAGCATAAGCATCCAATGAATATTAGAAATTACAAAGTGGGTAGAAAAAGGAATTTGAAGATAGATAAGTATACACAGTGCTCACACAATGATTCCAAATTTAACAAAGCAACCTGAGCTACAGCTTCTTCAATCCTGAATTTTAGAAAAAGAGCAAAATAACATTAGTTCAAATTGTGCAGTAACTTTTTTATTACTCAGCAATGCAACTTTTTCAATCAATTAATACACCACCACCACCAACAACAACAACAAAGTCATATCCCACTAGATGAGGTTAGCAAGGTTAAAAACCAAAGTTTCATAAATACTATATAGCCTGAGAACAAGCCATCAAGCACGTTATCAATGTTTTTTATACAAGAATAATGCATACCATACAATGTTGAGCACCTTGCATCTCTTACAATCAATCAGTGCTCTCATATATACCGACACTAAATAAAAGGAAAACTTATAGTCCAGTTGACTACTGTTCAACAATCAACATGGTAAAAGTAAAAAACTTTCTTCTTGAACTATTATTACTTATTAGTATTACTATTATAAATTTACAAACAAAATTTAATTTTGTATTCAATCTAAGTAAAATATATTTAATACTAACAATTACCAGACACAACATGAGTGTTCTCTGAAACAAAAGACTGAACCTTAGCTTCAATTCAATTATATATTACCCATTCAAACAAGAAATGCCAAGAGCCATCCCCAAGACCTTAGCCTCTTTGATCAAGCATGAAACTCAGACCCCATGTTTCTCCGAAATGAAGTAGCTAGCTTTCTGTAAGTTAGTTTTATTTTGTGCTACCTATACCTGCATTATTATTATTGACTAACTAAAGTTGGTACAAAAGTATAAAAAAAATGGTAAAAACAATAAGTATAGAAGATGTAAAAAGTATATACAAGAAACTGCAACAGAAAAGAAATATGAGAAGGCTACGAACCTCCTTTCCAACATTTAAGGGACGCCTATAGGTTGATAATTTGATGGCAGGAATTGCTCCATCTACCAGACATGAAAGATTAGTCATTGGGAAGCAATATGCATGAATAATGTAAATGCAAATACATTCGAAAGGCAAATAAGCAGAATGAATGGTGATAAAAAGTTAAAAACACCATAATTAAGTCAACAAGAAAGAACCTAATTGTCATCTCTAAATAAGACCTATAAGTAACATGTCCCAAGACAACAACTTGGATTAGATAACAGCGGTCAGCATAGGCTACGGTGCTATGCCACTCGCCCTGTTTCCAGCCAATAACTTGGAGTCTTGGACTGACAGGGCGATATGAAATGTATTATTACTTGTGCAGTTGTCTTCAGTGACTGTGTCACATCATATCATAGGAATTGAGATGTGACAATGAAAAGGACTAAACCAAATCCCATGCTAATAATAATTATCAATTGATAGAGAAAAAAAAATTAGAGAAAGCTGATCCAAAAGACTAACACAATTACACCTATATTATATGAGAGAGACATTGGTCAAAGTGTCACAACAAAAAAAAAATATCAAAATGTTATGGACTAAAAATAAATTATCAAACTATCACGTTATCTATTTTGTTGGCTACATCAACGAAGTCAGTGGGCTGACATGGCGTCACATAAGTGGAAGATCAAATTCGCTGAAGAGAGAAGTGAAATAGGTATGACACGTGACAAGTTTTCAAAATTGCATATAAATTTCAAACGGCCATAACTTTTGACTGGAACGTCCAATTGAGACGAAATCGGTGGCCAAATGCTCGAAATTGAGAGGAGAAGCCCTTTGTAAATATCCAAAGGGGATTTGGTCAATTTTATTTTCCAAAAAAAGCCTCTAAATGCCTCAAAATTAGGATTTAAGATTCAATCATCCAAAAAATTCATTTTTGTCTACTTTTTTAATTATTTAATTACTTAATTTAATGTTATTTTTTATTTTTTCAATTACTTCTCTGAATTTCTAGCGTTTTGACATATCGTACGCCTCCATTGGACATTTATATCAAAAAATATCATTGTTCGAAGTTTATATGCACTATCAATTTTATATCATAACTTTTGATAGAAATGTCCGATGGAAGCATATGATATGTTAAAATGCTCAAAATTCAGAGAAGTAATTGAAAAAATAAAAAATAACATTAAATTAAGTAATTAAATAATTAAAAAAGTAGACAAAATGAATTTTTTGGATGATTGAATCTTAAATCTTAATTTTGAGACACTTAGAGGCTGTTTTGGAAAAACAATTTGACCAAATTCCCTTTGGGTATTTGCCTAGGGCTTCTCCTCTCAATTTCGAGCGTTTGGCCATCGATTTTGCCTCAATCGGACGTTCCAATCAAAAGTTATGGTCATTCGAAGTTTATACGCAATTTTAAAAACTTGTCACGTGTCATACCTATTTCGCTTCTCTCTCTAGCGAATTTGGTCTTCTACTCATGTGACGTCACGTCAGCCCACTGACTTCGCTGATGTGACCAATGAAATAGGTGGCGTGGCAGTTTGGCAATTTGTTTTCGGTCCGTGGCATTTTGACATTTTTTTTTTGCTGTGGTACTTTGGCCAATGTCTCTCATATGAGACCCATTCTCAAGTCACATAATGAAAATGCTCACTTTAAAATAACTAATTTCTTCATCTAAACATACCCTAAGGTTTCCAAGCTTGGTATAAGTATTGCCAAATGCCTTCTTTCAGTATTGTTAAATGGCAGCGGTATGGCCGCCGTGGCAAAATGACATGTTGGTTTTTTGGTCAACCACCAAAGGCAATTTGTGAAGGGATACCTACTATGGTGACGCCATAGGCCACAATGACATGTTTATATGATGAAATTTTGGCCATCCGTCATTGATAACACTGTTTTCTTTAGCTAGCATATTCAGATAATGCAATACACCCAATGCTCACAAACTTAAAATGTTCACAACACACATGACCACAACTACAATTTAAAACCCTGACACACACGCACACACAAATATACCCCAAGGTTTCCAGGCTTGGTACAAATATTGTCGAACGCTTTCATTACTTGAAATATTCAGCCCATGCAAAGCACCCAATTATCAGAAACATAAACACGACCACAACTACAATTTAAAACCATGATTCATGCACACACATATGTATTCAACTTCTATAACCAAACTTATATGGATATACACACCACTTATATCAGAGATATAAGCTAAGTTGGATGGTTAAGGGAGAAGGGAAGAGAGAAAAGGTTATGGTTCGATCCCCCTGCTAATCACAACTAAAATTCTAAAGAACTAACATTTGTCTATCATTGATAAAAAAATAATAAAATACACACCACTTATACCAAGTCTAAAGTGTGAGTGAATTTGGTACTAAATATTTAAAAAAACTGTAAATTTAGTCCCTAATTAATTATTTATGAGAAAAAAAATCCAAAATCGAGACGAAATCCACATGTATTTTAAAGTTTGAAAGCCAAATTCATCTATACAAAAGTACAGGTTTTTTTTTTCCAATTACACTAGTATGCATGGGTTTAATCCCAATATACACCAGTTTTGGGTTATATTCCCAAACTGCACTAGTTTTTGTATACAGTGAGAAGTTGGGATAGGCTGACCCGACTTCTCACCTTCAATTTTCTTTTTCTTTTTGTGTTAAAATTAATATTATAAAATAAAATAAAAATAATAATTTTTATACTGCTACAGGAAGTCGAGATTTCACTACCTGACTTTCTTACTTTTTTTAAGTTTTATATTTAAAAAACCTATTTTTTTGAAAAAAAAAATTTAAATTTTTTTTGAAACATAATTTTAAAAATTTTATTGGTTTATTAATTTTTAGCACTATTAAAATTAATAAAAAGACAAAGTCATTAAAAAATAAATTGATTAAAAACAAAGTGGATATATAATTATCATATCTCAGTTATATTATATGATGAAATTAAAATATTAAAACAACAAAAATACTAACAATTAGGTAGATAAACATAATAATGGAAACATAATAAAATAACGGAACGTACAAACAATAGCAATTAGATAGACAAACACAACAAATGGAACATTAAAAAACGAAAATAACGAAACGTACTAACAATAACAATTGAAACATGAAAATGAGGAAACTAATCATAATTTGAAAGATGTTGTGCAACGGACATGTCTTCTGCCAATAGTTGGATTACTGGTTTGTTAAAAATACCTAAAATTTCTATTGGACAAAAACGATTCTAGTAATTACTAACACCTTTAATACGTCTTCATCGTTTTTCAATTGTATTATTTCATATTCGATTAATTTTTTGAATATTTTGTATGGTTTGGTTGTCGGAAGAACAATTGTTTGACCATCTGTGATTCGTGAATTCCATAAGGGGGAACCCCTAGAGGCGCAACTTGCTTGATTATATCCTTAAGTATTTTGATGTTGCATCTGGAAGGAATTTCAAATCTTATTGGATTTGTTCCAGTAAAGGAGTAACCCAAAAAATTGTCTTGTCGTGGTATCTTCCGCTTGTCGTTGTAATACAACATTGCATAATGAGTAGGAGTGATGGTGAATCGAAGTAGGTTGAGTACATCATCGGGTGTTCTGTTGATGATACATAATAATTCTAGGACCAACACATGAGTGTTTTTCATTGAACATTAACATTGTGCAAAGATCATCATCATTTTTCAATTGCAGAGAATGAAAAAAAATATTGCTGACCTGCATCTATGGATGGTTGTCGATAGTAGATTTCATGCACATATTGGTCATTGGTTAGCTAAAGGCAGTGGCGGATCTAGGATCCTGGATCAGTGGGGGCAATTTATTTAAAAAATAAAAATTGATAATTATCATTATCATATGAGATAGTTGGATTCAAACACAGAAGATAAGAGATACAAAATATAAAGTTTTAAGATAAATATTCGCATTTTATTAAAATAAGAGGGTGCATTTACTACTCTTACATGTGAACTGGTAAGGATGTTCAAATACATAAAATTATGGGGTTCAAAATATAAAATTATGCAGTGTAAAATATAATTTTTTTTGCATTTTATTAAAATAAGATGGTGTATTTACTTACTCTTACATGTGAACTGGTAAAGAGGTTCAAATACATAAAATTAAAGGGTGCAAAATATAAAATTATGGGGTGTAAAATATAATATTTTAGGACAAATACTAGTGATTTTATCGAAATGAGGGGGTGCACCTGCCCACCCTGAATTCCATGTAGATCTGCCGATGGCTGAAGGGTGTTGTGCATTCTACTCTTTTTAGCGTTTGGAAAGAACACTCAGTAGAAACTCGCATTGGTATTGGAGTAGCACATTGAAAATAAACATCAATTTTGTTGTGTATGATTGATCCATTTGGAAAAATGAATGCTAATTTCGAGTTAGCAAAGGTTTGAGTGCTTGTTTCTCCCAAGAATGTCATAATATGGATATTGAATTTTGTTTGTGAAGGTATATTGTGTGGAAGTGTGTGGTTGTATTGAGGGAGTTTTGCTTATTTATAGTTGTTTGAATATTTTCCACATTGATGTTATCGAATTATGATAAGGTTAGAATTGTGTATTTGGTAGAGGTTTGTCTGGTATTCAGTGTTGTCATTTTCGACTATGAATTTACCCTTATACGTAGTGTACCAGTCCATTATTGATGTCATACTTTGAATTTAAATTGTTAGTTGTCAATTCAATGTTAGTTTTGTAAATAGACAATCTTAAACATTGTTTTAAGGGTCGAAAACATGTTTTTGATTTTTTTCTATTAATTTGAGGTCATTGTTGATGAAATTGTTACACGATATATTTTGTTGTTGCATTCTTTGAGGTCAAAATTATGAAACAAAATTTTTAGACATATTTTTAATGTATTGGAGATAAGTTTCATAAATTACTGTTAATGGACCACTTAAACATTGTTTTAAGGGTCGAAAACATGTTTTTTATTTTTTTCAATTAATTTAGGGTCATTGTTGATGAAACTGTTAGACGATATTTTTTTAAGATTCTTTGATGTGAAAACTGTGAAAAAAATTTGAAGACATATTTTTAATGTATTGGAGAATTTTGTTTTAAATTGTCTAACATGACCAATTAAACATTATGTTAAGGGTCGAAAACATGTTTTTTGTGTTTTTTGCTATTAATTAGATGTCATTGTTGATGAAACTGTTAGACGATATATTTTTTTGAATTTTTTGACGTGAAAACTATGAAAAAAAATTGAAGACATATTTTTAATGTATTGGAGAAATTGTTTTTAAATTGTCTACCATGACCACTTAAACATTGTTTTAAGGGTCGAAAACATGTTTTTTTTTTGTGTTTTTTCAATTAATTTGAGGGTGTTGATGATGAAACTGTTACGCGATATTTGTTTTTGGATTCTTTGATGTGAAAACTGTGAAACAAAATTTGCAAAAATATTTTTAATGTATTCGACAATTTTTTTTTTTAATTGGCTAACATAACCACTTAAACATTGCATAACAACAATGTTTAATTGTAAAACGGTAATGAATGATATAAAATTTGAAGTTGGGTGATGAAAATGTGTAGTTCACATGCACCTCCCATCAATTTATAATATAAATTGCTTCGAGATTCAAAAGCACGTTTACACTTTGGTTCATGGTAAGGTCTCAAGATTCCAAAGCCGTTAAGACGACTGTCTTACTGCCATGCATCGAGATTCCAAATCACGTGAATCATGGACATGTGATTGATGCTATATATAAAGGCATCATATTAGCACAAATTTTGCATAATTGCATCAAATAACATTGTGCGTGAAAAGAGAGAGAGCAAGCAAAATGAGTGCAAAGCCAATTTGTGCATATATTTATATCAATGGTGAGGTCATCCATATTTCTAGTGGAAATGCAGTTTTCAGAAGGGACAAGACAAAATCGATACGACTGAATTCAACAATGACCATGCCAGACATAATCAACAGTATACAGACATCAATTACAGATTATAGTGTTACGCCTATAGTTACTGTACTTTGGTATCGTTGTCCTTTATACCAATTTCATGGATGTGTTGAGTATATGGCAATTCAAATTATTGATGAAGGTGTTTTGTGCATGTTCGATACATTTGCAAAAATGATGAGTGTAATATGTATGGAACTTAAAGTTGATGTTCAAAACTCGCCATCACCTTCTCAAGTTAATGACTTAAGCTCGACGGAGATGGAGTGGAAGTTGGACAATTCCTTAAAATTACAATGAATAATTTCAGGTATTTTGTTTTTGTATTGCTTTTATCAATTTGTTATTCTTTAAAATGTATTTGTCGCTATTTCATGCTTTTTAGTTGTTATTTGCAAATTACTTTAATAATATGATCATGAATGCACTGTTCAATCACATGCACTGACAACCGCATCAATGCTGATGTCAGTAATCCGCGTGGGCTCCATGATTGATACGGAATAGCGCGGTCGACAGTCATGACGCAACAAAAAACTTGTTGCCTGTGATTTGCGCAGCTGCAGACTGTTCACTCACATGCACTAGCAATCGTATCAATGCAGATATCAGTACTCCACGTGGGCTTCGTGATCGATGCGGAATAGTGCGGTTGACAGTCATGACGCAACGAACAGCCTGTTGCCTGTGATTTGTACAACTGCACACTATTCACTCACATGCGCATGCAATTCAAAGAAGCATAACAAATGGATTATCAAAAGTATCAGAGGTCATCACACTTGTCTCACACCAATGCTCACACAGGATCATAGGCAACTCGACAAACACGTCATAGCACAAATCATCCAACCCATTGTCAAAACGAACCCAACAGTCTTCATCAAAACATTGATTGCAGAGATTAAAACGTTCATGAATTATACTCCATCCTACAAAAAGACATGGTTAGGAAAGCAAAGAGCGTTGGAGATGATTCATGGAAACTGGGAACAATCATATGCCAATTTGCCAAAACTTTTGGGAGCTTTGCAATGTTGTATTCCCGGGACTAGTGTCGCTGCTCAAACAGAATCCATGTTTGAAGAGAGAGAAATGGTACCTGGAAAAAAATGTTTAAACGTGTCTTTTGGTCCGTGCATTAATGGGTTTGCACATTGTAAACCCATCGTACAAGTAGATGATACATGACTTTACAGGAAGTATATAAGCACATTATTGATAGCTACAACACAAGACGGTGCTAACCATATCTTCTTGATTGCCTACGCTATTGTAGAAGGGGAGACAACTTCAACGTAGGGGTTCTTCCTAAAGAATTTGAGAAGGCATGTTACTCTGCAAAGTAACATTTCTCTTATTTCAGATAGGCACCCTGCGATTATAAGTGCCTACAACAACGCAACTAAATTAAGGGTTGGGGACACATCCCATTTCTTCTGTCTTCGCCACATTGCACAAAATTTCTTTTACGGTAACCCCAACTACAAATATCTAAAGAAATCACTCATGCGAGCTGGTGAAAATATTTAATTTTTTTCCACTAAAATATATTTTATTTAAAATTTCATTACTATTAAATTTATTGAATATATACAGGGTACACATACACAGAGAAAATGCACCAGCGGCATCTTGGGGATATCCATGCGAATAAATTAAGTGCAGCTGAATGGCTTGATCAACTACAAAAAAAATATTGGGTACAATGCTTCGATGAGGGAAAACATTGAGGACATATGACCACAAATTTTTCTGAGTCAGTTAATTCCATGTTCAAAAGCACAAGATATTTGTTGGTGTCATCGTTGGTTGAGGAGACATATTTCAAGACCGCAAAACTTTTTACAATTAAAGACCGACAAATCAAAGCAATGATCAACTCTGACTCATAGTATTCCGAAGTCGTCTCTGAGGCAATGAATAGCAATCAATTGGAATCAAATACGCACATTGTTTATGAATTTGACAGACACAATCACACATTTTTTGTAACAGAGACTCAAGCCCCACTTGAAACACCTAGACCATCTGGAAGGTTTAGGGTCATGTTATAATCCCAAAATTACGATTGTGGTGAATATCAAGCTAAACACTTATCGTGTTCTCACGTCATGGTTGCCTGTAAATCTGTCAATGTCAATCACATGAACTATGTGTCACCGCTATTTACTTTGCAGAACATATTGCACATGTACGACAACTCATTTGGTTTACTGTCACACGAATTAATGTGGCAAGAATATGAAGGAGATCAGTGGGGTCCTAATCCAAGGAAAAAGAGGAGTGCAAGGGTCGTATGGTTTCAAATCGCATTCCCATCGAAATGAACGAAGAAATTGAACGGGATACAAAAAAATGTTGAATATGCCGACAACAAGGACATAACATAACAAATTGTCCTAACATACCTTCATAATTTGTTCTTAGACAAATATTATTCTTTATGTATTTCATTTATTATGTTATTTGTACGTTCCAATTTTTAATTAGTAGTATTCTTTGTTGTTTTAATATTTTAATTTCATCATATAATATAATTGAGATATGATAATTATATATCCACTTTGTTTTTAATCAATTTATTTTTTAATCACTTTATCTTTTTATTTATTTTAACATTAATATTTATTAATTTTAATACTACTAAAAGTATTAAACCAATAAAATTTTAAAATTATTTTTCAAAAAAATTAAAAATACATTTTTTCATACAAAAAGGTTTTTTAAAATATATTTTTTTAAAAAAAATAATACAAAAGTTGAGTAGTGAAATCCCTAGCAGTATACAAATTATTATTTTTTTATTTTATAATATTAACTTTAAAAAAAATAAAGAAAATGCATGAGAAGTTGTGTAAGCCTATCCCAACTTCTCACACGTATACAAAAACTAGTGCAGTTTGGAAATATAATCCAAAACTGTTAGTATATTGGGATTAAACCCATGCATATTAATGTAATTGGGAAAAAACCCAAAAGTACATGACCTTAATTTTTAATAAAAAAATTACCAATTTGGGGTTGTTTTGAAACATTTTACATTTCTAGGGCAAGGAGACACGCCCAAAATGGGTGTGACAATCACGCCCATTTTGGGCGTGTCTCCCTCCTATATAAGCTGCAATTTTTTTTCTTTTTCACTACTTTTATTGTTGCGCCTTCTCTCTAAAAGTTTCTGAAGCACACCTCTGTTAGGTTTTGAGTGATTTATCTCTACAACGAAGCTCTGCCAACAAGTAAGTTAATTTATTAATTATGAGTATTATTTAATATATTATATTATTGAATTATAAATTTGTTAGAGCCATATTATTTATTTAGTTTTGTAGATAACTGTTAGGTATTAGGTTCTACGATTTAGTTTAGTTTAGGGTTTAGTTGTTAATTACAATTATTTTAATAAATTTACTTAGTTCAGTTTAGGGTTGAAGGGTTAGGGATTGGGTTTTAGGAATTAGGGTTTAGTTTAGGGATTAGGATTTGGGTTTAGGGTTTAGTTATATAATTAAGATTATTTTACTAAATTTACTTAGTGTTTGGGGTTGAAGGGTTAGGGATTAGTGTTTAGTTTAGGGTTTAGAATTTTAGGATTTAGGGTTTAGTGTTTGAGATTTAGTGTTTAGGATTTAGTTGTTAAATTAAAATTATTAGGGAAAAAGGGTTTATGTTTAGGGTTTAGTTGAGGGTTTAGGATTTTAGGGTTTGGAGTTTAGGGTTTAGTTGTGCAATTAAAATTATTTTACTATTAGTTGAGGGTTTAGGATTTTAGGGGTTGAAGTTTAGGGTTTAGTTGGTAATTAAAATTATTTTACTAAATTTACTTAGTGTTTAGGATTTAGTTTACGGTTTAGTTTAGGGTTTAAGGTTTAGGATTTTAGGTGATCTCTGCAAACAAGTAAGTTAATTTATTAATTATGCATATTATTTAATATGATATATTATTGAATTATAAAATTGTTAGGGTCATATTATTTAACTAGCTTTGTAGATAATTGTTAAGTATCAGGATATATGGTTTAGTTTAATTTAGGGTTTAGGGTTTAGTTATTAATTACAATTATTTTACTAATTTTGCTTAGTTCAAATTAGGGTTGAAGGGTTAGGGAATATGGGGTTTAGTTTAGGATTTTAGGGTTAAGGATTTAGTTGTTAAATTAAGATTATTTTACTAAATTTACTTAGTGTTTAGGGTTCAAGGGTTAGGGATTAGTGTTTAGTTTAGGGTTTAGGATTTTAGAGTTTAGGGTTTAGTGTTTGAGCTTTAGTGTTTAGGATTTAGTTGTTAAATTAAAATTCTTATACTGAATTTACTTAGGGTTAGAGATTAAGGTTTAGTTTAGGGATTAGGATTTTAGGGTTAAGGGTTTAGTCTTTGGGGTTTAGTGTTTAGGATTTATTGTTTAAATTAAAATTATTATTAAATTTAATTAGTTCAGTTTAGGGTTAAGGTTAGGGATTAGGATTTAGTTTACGGTTTAGGATTTTAGGTGATTTCCCTAAATATGTAGATGATATTATTATCCTATGGGTTTAGGTTTTAAATATAATTTGAAATTATTTACGTAATTTATTTGTAATGTAATTTAATTAGAAGTTACTAAATTATTAATTATTATATTGTTTTATTTATATTAAGATAGTCTCATAGATGGTTGATTCATCATCTTCGGCGTCTTCACAGTCTGGATCTGATCACGAGGGTGACAGAAGGGATTCGACGACCCATGTTATGCCTACCCCGTATAAGTGGGGGATTTTGCGGAGACGTACCCTATGAACTCACGTTTCACAGACTGTGTGGAACGAGGACAGATGTCAAGTGTTAAAGATGCAACGTGGTAAAATCGCACGGGGGCAGACTGTGACAATATTCCTGCAATCGTTACGGCGATGTTAGGACAGGCTGGATTCCTACATGTCACACTCATGCGACATAGTCAGGTATAAAATTTTTAATTGAACAATGGTACATACGAAGTGATTCCTATAAATGTTTTTATTTATAAGTAAGCATACGAATTGATTATTTTAAACTTGACTTTAGATCGATCATGTGCTTATCAGTGCTCTGGTTGAGAGTTGGAGACTAGAGACACATACGTTTCACATGCCGCAGGGAGAGATGACCATCACGTTGGAAGACGTGACTGGTATCTTAGGTTTAGGCATTGACGACAATGTCGTCACTAGAGTGACGTCAAACAAGTGGGCCACCGTCATCGAGGAGGTCTTTGATCATCCTGCTCAGGAGGGTGAGCTAAGAAGAGGATTCTTGCATCTATCTTACTTTGATAGGAATTATGCGTATTGAGGCGAGGTAGCTGGGGATCTGGTAGAAGTCATGCAGTTTATGAAGGCACACATTGCGCGTATCATTGGAGCATGTCTACTATGTGACAGATTCGGCGGAAGCAGTGTCGGCTATCGCTATGTCCCTTTGTTGGTAGGAGACATGACAGACATATGTAGGTACAGTTGGGGTTCCGCGGTCCTTTATAATGTTATTACCATTAGTCATAAATAAATAAATTCATGAAACAAGATAAACGACATTGTTCAGGTTACAAAAAAAAAAGGAATAAAAGAAATATTCATAATGATACTTTAACAACCCTAAACCCTAAAACCCTAAAAACTATACCATAGACCCTAACATTTAGACCCTTAAACCTTAAACCATAAACCCTAAACCCTAAACCCTAACCTGTAAACCTACACCCTACACCCTAGACCCTCAACACTGAACCCTAAACCTAAATTGTTCACCCTAACCTACTTTTGGCTAACTTGTTGTTTGTATCTATAGGAAAAGTTCTTTGTTTCTCCACTGGATTAAAATTGGGCAAAAAAGAATTTTGAAATGCGAGGTTCAGTATTGCTGACAAATAATCTAAATAAGGCTCGAACCACATTGGATTATAGATGGTGTCTGGGAGAGATTGTGCAAGCATTGGAGATCTAAAGGATTCAATAAGAAAAGCACCCAGACAAAAATAAATCGAGCATCTAATTGTGGAGCATCTCACACTGGTGGCTCTATTAGTGCTTCACACATAGAGCTAATATGGTTAAGTTGTGAATTAATATAATTTATTGTATTGCTTATCTCATATGGTTTAGTGTAATAATCTCTTAGTTTAACTTGAAATTTAACAATATCTTGTATTCTTTGTTCTATTTTAGATGAAAGAGACTGGAACCACTGTTAATCCATTGGAGTTGTTCTGTCGCATGCACCAACATAAGGACAACACATGGGTGGATAGGAGATCACAACATGTAAACGTAATGAACTTTCATGTTTATAATCGTGTAATGGTTTGTGTTGTTGTTTTAATTCTATCTTGGTTTGTTATAAAACACTTATTAGGCTTATATTGGTGACGACAGGAGGAATTTACACGCACATTGAAACAATTGACCAAAAGAGCATCGGCACAAGGTAAACCTCCACCAAGTGAGTTAGATGTGTGATGTGATGTAGCTAGATCAAAGAAAGGAAAAGTTTATGGGTTGGAATGGAATCTAAAGTAATGGCAACAAGTCCTTGCTATCGTTGCTCATCTTCTTCATCAATGGAGTGGGTAAAAAAACAAGAGTTTGATGAAGTTAAAAATGAGACAGATAAGCTTCAAACCAGAGTTGTAAACACTGAGAGGCTTGTTGAAAGGGTAAACATGCCATTTACTGTAAATGACAGACAAGATGAAGGCGAAGATGATTGTAGGTGACGAGGAGTCACCAAGTGAACCATAGTGACTCAACACTGAATCCGCAGACCCTCGACATTGAACCCTAAACCTTAACCGCTCACCCTAAACCCTAAAGTAAACTAAACCCTGCACCCTAATACCTAACATTTTTCTACAAAACTAAACCATAAATCCTAAAATAGTTCTATGTAACAGTCGCTAACAATTTCACATGGCCCTAACAATAAATAAATAAATTCATAAAAAAATATTAACGACATTGTTCGGGTTACAAAAAATAAAAATAAAACAAAGATTCATAGAGATACTTTAATAACCCTAAACCCTAAAAACTAAACCATACACCCTAACCCTTAGACCCTTAAACCTTAAACCTTAAACCATAAACCCTTACACCTTAAACCCTAAATCTTAAACAAAAAAACCTACACCCTAAAACATAAACCATACGCCTACAGCCTAAACCCTACACTAAACTAAATCTGAAACCCTAATACATAACAGTTTAATACAAAACTAAACTACACCCTAACCCTTAAATCCTAAACTAAACTAAATAAATTTAAAAAAATACTTTTAATTTAACAACCAAACCCTACACCCAAAAACACTAAACCCTAACCCGTAAACCCTACGCCCTACACCATAGACCCTCAACACTGAATCCTAAACCTAAACTATTCACCCTAAACCCTAAAATAAACTAAACACTGCACCCTAATACCTCACATTTTTCTACAAAACTAAACATAAACCCTAACAATTTCACATGTCACTAACAATTTTATAATATAACATATTAACTAATATCCATACTTAATAAATTAACTTACTTGTTTACAGAGCTTCGCTATAGAGATAAGTCACTCACACTAAACTTCAGAAACTTTTAGAGAGAAGACGAGACAATAAAAGAATTCAACGTATAAAAAAGGGAGACACGCCCAAAATGGGCCCCATAAATGTAAAATATTTTAAAACAGTCACAAATTGGTAATTTTTTTCAATAAAAAAGTATTATTTAGATTCTTTTGCCTAACATTGTTTCACCGAAAATATATGGATTAAAAACACATTTTTAATTTTTCCCTTTAAATTTAATTCTCCATACATATTTCTCACAACTGAACTAACTAACCTGCAGCCGCTGTACTTAAGTGAAGAAAAACAAAGAGAATGTGAGAAACCTGAGAGACGAAGAGGAGGCAACAATTGAGCGCAATGAGTGCTCGGAGACGGTGAGGTACACTTTCTCCTTGACGCAGGCGTGCGACTTGCTTGTGTTGGAAGGAGGATATTTTAGAAGGGAAAGGTTTAGAGAAATTTGGAGGAAGAGAACTCTTTAATACTACTCAATTCTTACTCACTTTTGGCTTGATACAAATGGTAGAAACCTCACCTATTTATACTAGTAGCACCTCCTTAACCAATAGCTAGGATTGTGCCAACACAACTTTAATCTAATGGCTAGAAATCATCCTCTAGAATTCTCTAGCCTAGATATTTCTAAGGTAAGTTTCTAGATGCTAGATACTTTTTATGGTAGTTTCTAGGTACAAGATATTCTTTAAGGAAATATCTAGAGTAGATAGCTTCTAGAATTTTGGGCTTTCTTCCTAGGCTTTCTATATTTTGGGCCACTTAATAATTCCTAAAGAAATTGGGCCAAATTCAATTAAATCCAAAATTAAGTTTATTTATTCAACACCCCCCCCCCTTAAACTTGATTTTGTAACTCCAAGCAATCTTCTCATCTTGACAAAGTCTTCATTCTTGAGTGGCTTGGTGAAGATATCTGCTGCTTGCTCTTGAGACTTCACATACTTTATGTGCACCTCCTTCCTTGCAATGCACTCCCTTATGTAATGGTAGCGTGTGTCAATGTGTTTGCTTCTGTCATGGAAGACTG
>PYAF01002419.1:415477-439553 GCA_007407185.1 Glycine tomentella | reverse complement strand
CTGATCTAACAAATCATCAATACGAGGCAGAGGATACTTATTCTTAATAGTAACCTTATTCAACTGCCTGTAGTCCACACATAGCCTCATACTCCCATCCTTTTTCTTCACAAAAAGGACTGGTGCTCCCCACGGAGATACACTCGGTCTTATGAACTCTTTGGACAACAAGTCCTCAATCTGTGCCTTCAGCTCCTTTTAAACTGATTTAATTCTTCATGCATAGCAATCAACCAATGTTCATCTAATAAGGCTTGTTCAATGTTATTAGGTTCAATTTGTGATACAAAAGCCATAGTGCAACAAAGATTTCTTAAAAAAGATCTAGTTGATACTCCCTTAGACACATCACCAATTATGTTGTCCAATGATAGATCTCTTGTGGTTCTCCAATCTTTGTGTTTAGGTGTGGCTGCTTCTTGATTAGAATCTTCTTGTGCTTCATTTTCTTCTTGCTTACTAATTTCAATGTGTTGTTGTCCTTCCTCTTTATTTTCTGCATCATTGTCACTCAAAACTTCTTCTTGAGAAGGATTAGTTTTATCACATACAATATGCACAGACTCTTCAACACACAAGGTTCTCTTGTTGAAGACCCTATAAGCTTTACTTTGCAAGGAATATCCAAGAAAGATGGCTTCATCAGCTTTTGAGTCAAACTTGCCAAGGTTATCTTTGCCATTGTTTAAAACAAAGCATTTACAGCCAAATGCCTTAAGGTGAAAGATGTTTGGTTTCCTTCCTTTATAGATTTCATAAGGAGTTTTCTTCAAAATAGGTCTTATGAGAATTCTTTTTAGGGTATTACAAACTGTGCTCACAGCATCAGCCCAAAAATGTTTAGGTAATTTTGTTTCATTTAGAAGAGTCCTAGCTCCTTCTTCAAGTGATCTGTTTTTTCTCTCCACAACACCATTTTGTTAAGGTGTTCTTGGAGCTAAAAAGTTATGATTAATTCCAAAATCTTCACAAAACTTTTCAAAGAGTTCATTTTGGAATTTACTACCATGTTCACTTCTAATTGAAACAATATTACATCCCTTTTCATTTTGAATTAACTTGGCTAGTTTCCTAAAAGCTAAGAATGCTTGGCTTTTAGATCTTAAAAACAATGTCCAAGTGTATCTAGAGTAATCATCTATTATTACAAGTCCATAATAATTTCCTCCTATGCTCATGGTTCTTGAAGGACCAAATAAGTCTATGTGAAGCAATTCAAGAGGTCTAGAAGTAGAAATGATATTCTTACTTTGAAAAGAGCTTTTAGTTTTCTTCCTTCTTTGACATGCTTCACAAATTTTGTCATTCTCAAACTTAAGCTTAGGTAGACCAATTACTAAGTCTTTCCTAACTAATTTGTTGAGATGATGCATGTTTATATGAGATGTTCTTCTATGCCATAGCCATTTTTCATTCACTCTACTCAACAAGCAATCAGTTTTATGTATGAATGCATGGTCAATGGATAAAACATAGATGTTACCCTTCCTTTTACCAATGTGTGCAAGTTTTCCATTTTTGCCTTCATGTATCAAACATGTCTCATTGTTGAAGGTGACATTAAAACCTTTGTCACACAATTGACTAATGCTTAATAAATTGTATTTCAGCCCTTCAACATAAAGTACATCTTTGATTTTGGTAGTTAAGCTATCTCCAATATTGCCTTGCCCAATTATTTTGCCTTTGTTATTATCCCCATATGTAACATATCCTCTTTCTTCAAGTATTATATCTATGAGCATGGATATGTCTCCGATCATGTGTCTAGAGCATCCACTATCTAGATACCATATTGATGATTTTGCTCTGAGACACATCTGCACAAATCAAATTAAGTAGAGAAGAAGGGTCCCCAATTTGAGTTGGGTCCAAAGGGGTTAGTTGTTTTCTTTCTTTTCTTAATCCATATGCAATCTCCATTTGGAACATAAAACTTTCTTGCAAAACACTTGTAAGATGTATGACCTTTTAACATACAATAATTACAAGTGAGAGATTTTGATGAATTAGCATAAGAAAATCTATGATAGTAGTTTGGTTGATTATGCTGCTTTTGATGTTTATGTTTTGGAGGTACAAACACAAGCTTATTTTGAGTTTTAGCACCATGTTTGTATCCCAATCCATAAGTATCACCAACATACTTTTGAACACTTAGCATTTCATCTAAGTTACATTTGCCTTTGTAATACTTCCTTAGCAAATCAACCAAATAACTAATTTCAGTTTGAAAAGCCATATTTTCTTTAGCTTTGCTTATCTTGAACTCATCAAATTCTTTCTGCAATATATTGCATTTATCGACCTTAGAAGTGGCTAAGGAGCATGTACATCCATTTTCCTTGTAACTTGAAAGAAGCTTGTCATGTTCTTCATTCAGTTTACAAAGTTTTTCTTGCAATTCAGCAAGTTTGGATACATGCCATCTTAGGCTACCTTTAAGTTTTTTGTTTGTTATTGTAAGTTTTTGAGATTCATTATGCATCTCATGAAAAGCATCAACTACATTTTCAAATTCAGAATTTACCTCTGATTCTGTACTTGATGATTCATCTTCTTCACCAATGGTAGATGTAAGGCATAGGTGAGCTTCAATTTCTTTTTCTGAAGAGGATTCAGAACTTGTTGATTCATTATCCTCCTAAGCAATGTAAGCCTTTCTAGGTTTTCCTTCCCTTTTAGATTTCTTCTCAACTTATGGCTTCTTTGTTAATGAGGGACAATCGGACTTTATGTGACCTTGCTTTCCACACTCAAAGCAAGTGATTGATGAAGAGTTGTTGTTTTTGTAGGTGATGTCATTTCTTTTCTTTTGAAATGGTTGCCTTCTATTTTTATTCTTCCTTAGGAACTTGGTAAACTTTCTTACAATGAGATTCATATTCTCATTATCCTCATCATCATCATCACTTGAATTATCTTCCTTTTCTATCTTTGAAGGTGCAGCCTTTAATGCAATGCTCTTGTGTTTTTTGTCTGTATCTTCACCAAGAGTTAGTTGAGATAATTCAAGTTCATATTCTAACAGCTTACCAAACATGGCCGCCATTGACATCTTTGATAGGTACTTTGATTCTTTAATGGTTGTGACTTTAGGCTGCCAATCCCTTGTTAGGCATTTAAGAATCTTGATGTTCAGCTCTTCTACATCAAAGGTTTTTCCTAGCCCGAGCAAGTGATTCACTATGTGGGTGAATCTAGTTTGAAGTTGTGAGATGTTCTCAGCATCTCTCATTTTGAACATTTCATATTCATGAATGAGCGTGTGTTTTCTTGATCTTCTCACATCATCAGTGCCTTCATGAGTAACCTCAAGTAGTTCCCACATTTCTTTGACACTTGTACACCTAACAGTCCTGAAAAATTCATCGGAAGATAATGCAGAAGTTATCACATTATTTGCTTTGAAATCATATTGAACCATTTTCTTTTCTATTTCTGACATTTCATCTCATTCTTTTAGTATAGTTTTGCCATAAACAATTTTGGTAGGAATGAAAGGACCTTTCTCAATACTATTCCAAGCATCCGGGTCATTAGATTTGATAAAGATTTGCATCCTATTCTTCGAAAAGTTAAAATGTTCCCCTTCAAACAAAGGTGGTCTATTCAATGAGGCTCTTTCCTTGAATGTTATTTGATTAGTATTCATTGTCAAGGATTTTAGAAAGATCTTTAGCAAATTACAAGAACCATCTCTTGATGCCAATTGAAAATATAATGAACACTTATGCAAATAACCAAGAGGGGGGTGAATTAGTTTTACCTCAGAGTTTTAAAAATTTCCTTTCAAAATATGTAACAGCAGAAGACTTTCAAAAAGATCGTATCTTTAAAAACCAATTAGGAATACTATTTCTTTCACCAATTAAACCACTCTTGTGTTGTGACCAATGTTGTAAGATGGACAAAGCTTATATTTCAAGAATATAATGAAATACTAACACAAAACTTAAATCACACAAGATTTATACTGGTTCTCCTCTCAACCCCAGAGGCTACATCCAGTTTTTCTTCCAACCAACACTTGGTCAGAGTTCCACTATAACAAATATTAGTTCTTTACAAGCTTACAATGATCTCTCTTACCCACCCAAGGTAAAATTCAAAATCTACTTCCTATAGATTTTTCAAAAGACCAAGAACCAGAGATCCCCTCTCTGTTCTTCCCTCTAGAAAACCTTTCTAGAAAAAGCTTTAAAGAGTACAAATGTTATATGGACAAACAACTCAAATACAAAACAAATATCAAACAAAAACCAAGCTAAAGGACCAAGAAAGATATCACCTTGTAATCCTCAACTAATTCAATGAAATGAATGATTCAAATAATCTAAGAATGTAAGCAATTGATGATCAATACTCTTTCTTGATGATTTCTTTAATCAATACCTTGAGCACCTCTTTCAAACAATGAAGATTGTGACACTCGTGGCATGTAATTCTCCATGACACTTTGCATCTTTGATTTTCTCTCTAAACTAAGACTTTGTGATTTTGAGAACTGTAGAAAGTATATTTCACAAGGTTTGCATGAGTGTATTATTTTTAACTTATTCTTTTTTTTTTTTTCACTTAGACCAGACTGTTCTATTTATATAAAAACAGTTTTAACTAACTGCAATGGATTATTTCGTCAATGTAATCAATTATTTTAACTATTGTAATCGATTATTTCAACCAGATAATCGATTAAAGTGTTCATCAGGAATCTGGAAATTTGTCAGGAACAAAATAATCGATTAAGTCATCTTGTAATCGATTATTCCAGATGAACTTAGTTTTCTAATACACTTGTGTAATCGATTATGCTTCCTTTTAATCGATTAACACAGACCAGTTAAAAACACATTAATGCATATTTAATCGATTACGAATATCTGGTAATCAATTAAACCAGATAAAAATGCTTTGTAAAATTATGCAGAAGCTTATGTAATCGATGATCACAGAAAGTTTCTAAATCTGTGTTAAGCTTATTTAATCGATTACGAGTCAGTGGTAATCGATTAAAATGTTCATAAGGCATTTTCCAGAAAACCAACCCATGCTGTAATCGATTACATAATCCATATAATCGATTAAAATAGTAAGAAATTGTTTTATAAAGTTCTTAGATGCCTTAATGAATTTCTATGAATTTTCCGGTTACTACATGATTAATTCTGATTAAATGTATGTATGAATGCACGACTTAATCAAATCTAATGAGGATTATAAAGCTTTAACAACTGAACCAAGCTTAAAAAGAAATTACAAATGCCATCAATTGAGTGGGCATGTGAAACATCAAAACTTGTATTCTTCATTCTTCTTGATTCCATGTCTTCAGCTTCCTCAAAGCTAACAATAGAAACCCTTAATCCAATGACGTTTCAAACTTCTAAGAATTCTTCCAAACCCTGCCTTCCAGGGTTTGTAAGGGTTAGTAAGGCAATTACCATCCATATTTAGGATTATAGTGTGCTCCCTATGCTTGTGCCAAGACATGTTCCTAGAACTCTTGGTGATGAGCGTCGAGCTGTAGAAGGACTTATAATGGAATTTGCAAGCGTATTTATATTATCCGAATTTGATGGAGGGAATGAGGAGTCAATGTAAAGACATGAGAAATCCTCAACCACCAGATTTCCCAAAGGGCTGCAAGGAAAGGGGGGGTTGCTTGGGTGGAAATGACATCTTTAATCCATTGAACACGATCAGGAGAGTTGTAGAATCCTGTCTAGGTGAAACCCGACCTCTTCCAAACTAAGCCAAAACTAGGACAATCTTTTGAGCAGTGCAAGATGGTCTCCACCATATTGTTGCACCGATGGCAACTATTAGAGTTGGCAATGTTCCTATTATGAAGTAACTCTTTAGTAGGGATAGAATCATGACTAACAAGCCAAATCAAATGTCTATTTGTTTTAGAGCTTTAATTTTCCAAATCCATAACCAACTACCCATTTAAGAAGTGGAGTTTTCTGAGTTGGTGATCCACTTGTAGCCTTCCTTGGTAGAATAGGTACAATTTAAACTATGATCCCAAACCCAACCATCAGAAATGTTATCAAGGACCAACCTATTCACCAGATGTTTAATCTCCTTCGAGATCAAGGTGGCAAGCTTATTAAAGTTCCAATAACCTTCTTGAAAAATATCTGCCAAAGTGAAGTCAATGTCATTGATAGAGACAAAAGGGACATACTGGCATAAGGGGGGCAAAGGAGACCAGTCCGCAAACCAAAATGATGAATTCCCCCACCAAATTCTAAACTTGAACCCATTGAACAGAATGTCCCTAGCTTTTAGGATAACTTCCCATGGAGTTGATCCTTTCTTCTCATATACCTTAAATAAATGTTGGTCCTCCATGTATTTATTTCTCAGTAACTAAGCTCACAGCTTATTCGAATTGGCATTCAGTCTCACATGGACTTGCCTAAAAGAGCAACATTATTATATCTACTAGTCCTTAAGCCAAGCCCTGCCATACTTCTTTGGTCGGGTTACCTTCTTCCAACCTACCAAATGAAGCCCCTTATCAGTGTTACCTTTCCAAATAAAATCCATTGTGATACAGTCTATGAGATCACATATGAACTATGGAATCCAATAGATCTCTATACAATAGGAAGGGATGGAAGATAAGACAAAGCTAGGGAGGGCTAATCTGCAACTTTGTTAAGAATACGAGACTTCCAAGAGAATAACCTCTTTTGAAGGTTATCAATGATAAAAGTAAAATTATTTTTCTTAGGTGTTCCCCTCAAGATGCGGAATCTGAGGTATTTTCCTAGAGAGCCAACAACTTTAGTGCCCGTAAGAGAAGCAAAACCATGAGCCTTCCTAGTGGTTACGTCTTTGGAAAAGCACGCTCCATATTTGACACTATTAACATGGAGACTCGAGTTGTAAGTGAAGCTATGAAGGAGGATGTTGATGAACTTAGCTTGAGAAGACTTAGCCTTAGTAAAAAGGAGGACATCATGGGCAAAAAACAAGTGGGAGGCACAAGGGCCTTGAGGGGAAATTCTATCTGGTTTCCGAGGACCTACAAACGCTGCCTCGATGATAGCAAGGGAATGTCTTTCCATGCATAGAACAAAAAAATAGGGGGAAAAAGGGGGTCCCCTTAGTGAAGACCTCTATTAGGGGGTAAAGTAAGGCAAACATGCCTCGTTCTAGAGAATGGCTAAGGAAGAGGAAGTAACTTTGTGCATGATGAGCTTCACAGTTATGGGGGGAAAGCCAAAATCCTGGATAAAATTCTGAAGGAAGTCCCACCTAACATGATCGTAAGCCTTATAGAGGTCAACCTTTAACACAACATCACTCTTTTTCTTAGTAGACTTTTTCATATTGTGGTTAATCTCCTTGAGTACAATGGCATTATCTTTAGTTCTTCTACTGGTAAGGAAGCTGCTCTGATAAGGGTCCACCAGCTCATCCAAGAACGATCTTAGACAGTTAACAACAACCTTTTTAATAAGGTCATAAGTGGTGTTTCAAAGACTTATGGTCAAAAGTGTTTGAACTCCTTTGGAGGATCCTCTTTCGGAATAAGAACAAGGGGAGTCTTCGCTAAAGAAGGATCAAACTAGCTCGTGCTAAAAGCATCTTGAACAATCTTGTAGACTCCATCCCCAACAATATGCCAATATTGCTTGAAGAAGATGGGTTGGAATCCATCTGGTCCCGAGGCCTTGAAAGGCTTTATAGTGCTCAGTGTCATAGACACCTCCTCGCTAGTGATAGGCTTATTCAGAGAAACAACCCCCTCCTCTAAGAGGTGAGGATTATAGTTAAACTGAAACTCTTCCTAGGGGAAAGAAGTGTTAGAACAAAATATGGATTTAAAAAACTTATGAGCCTTACCTTGCAATAATTCTTCATCATTAGTGTAGCAGCCATTAGTTAGGGATGGTGAAGGCTTTGATTTTATTCCTCCTTCTTCTAGATATGGCTTAGGCATAAAAAAAAGGAAGTATTTCTATTATCAAACTTGACCCACTGCACTCGGGATTTCTAATACTAAAGCATTTCATCCTGGCTCAAATTTTTCTTATACTCATGCTTCAAATTCTGCTCTAAACATATAAGGGAATTGAGGTCAATATCTCCAAAGCTCTCTAGATCCCCTAAATTCTAGCTTCAATATTCCTTTTTCTTATTTGAATATTACCAAACACATACTGGTTAAATATCAAGGACTCTTCATTGACCTTGTTAAGCACAACAAGAGGTTGGTTCTCATAGTGTTTCCAGGCAGAATCAACAACTTGAGCATATCCTCCATGCATGATCTAGGAAGCCTCAAAGCGAAAAGGGCGAGAACTCCTAGATTGAGGCTTACCTCTCACTCTCAACAGGATCCGGTTATGGTTTGAGTGCAACCTACACAAGACTTCTCTATAAGCTTTAGGGAATGAAAGATGTCATTCCAAGTTGGCCATGAATCTGTCTACCTTCTTGGAAATGATTTTGACCATGAATAATATGATGCTAAGTAAATTTAGCTCCCACGGTGGTAATATCATCCATGCCACATAAATCCATAACCGCTTTGAACCTTTTTGCCTAGCTTGAGGGAAAGAACCACCTTGTTGTTCACTAGGGAAGAAAGTCTCATTAAAATCGCCTAAAAGGAGCCACAGACTCTGTAGACCTACGCAAGGATAGAAAGGTAGTTCCAAAAAACACTCTTAATGCTAGGAGTAGGGCTAGCGTAAAGAGCATGCAAAGCCATCTATCATTATCGTGCTTGACTTCAAAAGTAATCAAACAATTAGAGACATTTATCACTAAAGTGTCATAAGAAATATCCATACTCTTAAAAAGCCAAATCCCCCTATAATGGTCATCCACCTCAATAATATGGATAAGCTCGTAGTTCAGAGACTTCTATTAGTGAATTGTCTTATCAAACCTGACATGGGTCTCCATAATCACAAGCAAATAAGGTTTAAATTTCCTAACTATCTCTCTGATTTTTCTCTTAGCTTTATTATTGTTAGCTCCTCGAATACTCCAGGAGATTGTAACACCCCGTGTGCACTCGGTGTATTAACATTATCATTATCAGATTAGCGCTTAATCACTTAATTAAAAACTTTGCAGAAGCATAATCGAAAACCATATTTCTTGATTACATTATGTATGGAATATAAACATCTCATCACAATCAAAACAAGCCCCTGCTGATCCAGATCACATAACATAACCATAGGCAGATATACACAAATATCTCAACAGACATAAACAGGAGGAAACATCATAACATAACATAAACTGGTTATGTACAAATACATCATCTGACACTCGAAGTGTCTATACAAAAGAATAAGCATGCGAGTGCTTTAGATCTCTCAGATCCTTCCTCACACGAGGGCATACATAACATATACATAAAAAAAGAATACATGTGTGCACCACACATCTTCCCTCTACAGGGGTACAAAACCATCATCAAAACAAAACTGAGCCACCCATCTCTCCTTGCTGCCACACGGCCAAGCAGATCCTGTCTCTACTGGGGCCTCCCACCCTGAGACCACTCCTCTCTGCCAGAAGAGTCACCTAAAACAACATCAACCCTACACGGGGTGAGATATACATCTCAGTAAGCTTAGGGTCCTTGGAGGCATCTCCTCCACCCTGGCTCACTCTCCATGACACACGTCATCAGGCATCACAATCAAGACTGGCTTCCCGGCCTCTCATAACAATATAAGCAAGTCATCTAGCTCTAATGTATACTGCGGCCTACGCCGCCACGGTGTATCATCATCAACACCAAACCTCAATGTGAGACCGGAACTCACACTCGTGTCATCCCATCGGGAGCTACCCCTTACGCATGGACGCACGTATATGGTACCTCCGAGAATAGGCTTCAACCGCGATGGGACACACCTATCTCTTGGTTTTAAGGGATCATCATCACCCTGGGATCATCATCATCCACGAGCAAACCAAACTAGGAGGTGCGCTCTTCTCCTAGGGAGGTTCATATCTATCTAACTGGCCAGAAGATCTAATCACATGTATCCATACATACAAAGCATAGAGCATGCATATATATCATTATGAGTATGCAACAACCATCAATGCATGCATCATGAATGCAACCATCACTCCCTCGGAGTATGGTGGAACACAAGCAGTGGGAAACATCCCCAAGGGACCAAGAACTTACCTGGCAAAGCCGAGCTCTGCAGTTCTTTCCCTGCTCTGTGGTCTACGCCACTGACACCCTCGGTGTCACGTCCTATACAAGGCACATAAGCTCATATCAAAGCCAAAATATCCACACAAGGCATAAACACATAACACGGTTCTCAATTGTCATAGTGAAAGGAACCTCATTCCTTTCCAAAACATCTAAGTCCTCTAACTTAAGGTTTATCAGAGTCCATCAAATCATTACAATATATAGATCCTCAGTGATCTATCTTGGCCTAGTCAAAGCACTAGAGTCTTCACAAGACTCGGTACAAGCCAACATAAAGAGCTCCAAGCTCTATATAGACCAAACTCAAGAATTCACATATGGCTTGAACGGTTCTTTTCACACACGAGACACCGTTCCAACAGCCTCCCAAGCACATCAAAATCATATACCAAGGCTCTTGCATGTCACAACATAGCCAAGCAACTCAGCATACCCACTAAACATGTATTACATAGAGCCAAGTATCAAGGTTCACCAAATCAACATTTGAGAGCTAATCCTTCATCCTCACAACATTCTAAACACATGTTTCTAAAGGACCCAAGGCTAATACTAGCTCTATCACAAGTGGGTCACTATTCACCCAAAATCCCAACTCACAAATTAAACGGTGAATCTCGAGTTTCTTACCTCAAAGATGGCAAGGAAGACCTCTGGACCACTTCCCCTAGACCGGGTGTCCGTGAATCGCCGTCGTTCCTCGCCGAACTCGAGTTCTAAGAACTTCCCTTGAGAAAGGGATTTCTCTGATTTGGGGTTTCTAAGGGAGATTGATGAAGGATTCAAGCTCACCAAGTGTTTTCCAACAAGATTGGTGTTTAAGGGATGTGATTTGGTGAACAAACAAAGGTTTAGGAAGCTTGGGATCTTCAAAAATGGCAGAATGGCGCTGGGGGAAGAAGAAAGAAGGTTTTTCCCTTCAAAAACACGAAAATGGCCTTTTATAGGCCCTCAGCTCATGCTCCCACGCTACCAGTGTGGTATTCCAGTGAAAAATAGCTTTCTGGAGCACTTCTCACGCTATCAGCGTGAGGCCCACGCTACCAACGTGGCATTTCAGCCGTCGCTAAATTCGTCGCTAATTCTATTACTAATTCCGTCACTAAAGCTTTTTGCGACCGAAAATTGAAAATTTAAACTTCTTTTTCTTTTTTCTTTATATATATAGCCAAGGTTATTATAGAAATAATGGAAAGATCTTTAAATTTATTCATCATAATAAAAGCGAGTAGGGAAAAATTGGACCAAGACCACTCAAATGGTCAGAGAAGGGGATACGGGGGCCTCTTTGCACATTCAACTTCATTTTATAAGTCACCATCATGTCATCCACATGTGTCTCCATCAGGGAGGCATTATTAAAATTGTTGAAAGGTATATCAACAACTTTGGTCCCACTGGTGAACCCTTTCTCCAAGTTCTAATTCTTGATTGGATTCGCCTCTTTCTTATCCCCCACCATGGTAGTATTAGTTGAGAAAAATGCCTACCTCTCCAACATTTTAACAACCTCAGGATGAGTACTTACCCCACTAGGTTTCCCTTTGTTGGCTTAGTTCCTATGTCATGCCTATGTTTCTTGGAATAACTCATATTTGAAAGGTTGACTTGCTTGTTCATTGGCCACCACTTATTTGGAATCATTAAAAATTAATGAATCCACCTCCCTCTGAAATAGTGTTATGATAGGCCCCTTTGTATTCCCATTCTTGAGTCCTTCAGCCCCTTTCCTTGGTTGTCTCTTCTTTCTTATACTTTTAATCATTCCTCATGGAGCTCTTGATCATGTTCTTTTTGAACTTGCTCCAGAGGAGGGATGGGAGTTGTCTCTTTCACAACCAACTTAGGAAACGATCCTCCCCCTAAGAAGATCCCTTTGTCGCACTAGTCTTGTTGGGGGTTAACGAATTCGAGAGCTGGGGTAGTTTTGGAAGAAGTGTTGGTGCAAGCCCTAGCCAAATTACCATAGCAACCACAAAAAGCGCAAATGAGGTGCAAACCCTCATAAGCAACCTTGTACCAATAGCCATTAAGCCAGATCTTCCTCACTACGGGTTGGGCTAGGTTGATTTCAATGCACACCAGTATGAATTGGCCTCATTCCACCTTTGAAGTATTAGTATCAACCTTCATGGATTTTCCAATAGTTGAAGTCATAGCCAACAGGAAGCTCTCATCATAATAGACCAGGTTCAGACCCAGGAACCTCACCTAAACAATGGTTTTGTCTACTGTTGCTATTGGCGAGATGAACTCAAGAGTCCAATGGGTCACAACCAAATAGTGCTCAAATATCACCCAAAGGCCTTATGTTATGACTCGTTCCTTAACCCCAAGGAGGTCAAACTTTACCATATAAAAGCCATTATCCACATCCATTAGGTCAAATCCCCTATTTAACTTCCATGTTCGTCTGAGTTTTTATTTTAGGGTTTTGTAACTCATAGTCTCCTTAAGAGTTTAACAACCAACGCATCTCTTTAAGGGTGACATAGTTCCTGGAAGATTCTTTCATCAAAGGTTATCTTTGGAGGAGTCTATTCCCATTTTCAACCTCTACTTGCACAAGCTTCTGAGTGATAAGGTTTACTTTTTCTTGGGGAGAAGGGGCAATTCCTTCCAACATTTTGTCTCTAAACGAAATTAGAGGCGGGGAAAAGGGGCTATGCCAAAATCATTGATATTCGGCGGCGAAAGGGCCATGCCAACATCCCCATTATGGTGGGTGTATGGCGACAACTGGGGGTGTAGGGTCGATGGTGGGTCAAAGAATTCTATATTCATCTGTAATTCTTATAGGAACTAAAGTTGAAAAAAAAACTTAAAAGGAATGAAATAAACAAAAAAAAACTTATAGATGCAAAAATTGAGAAAATGTGAATTTATAGGAATAAATTCATATTTAAGCCTTGATTTTATTTAAGCTTCAAATTTTTATGATCTTCTTACAAATTGGTACCATATAGATCTGAATAGAAACAAAATTATATAGAAATTACATATTAAATGAGAAACCCTATAAATAAGAAACACAATCAAACAGGGAAAATCAAAATAAACTAAAACAACAAAACTCTAGATCAAACGAGATGAGAAACGAACCTAGAGAAAGAGAAAACTAACATGCATTGAGATTGTGAGAGAACACGTTGAGGTAACAAGAGAGAATGTGTCGAAGTTTTGAGAAAGAACATGTTGAGGTCTAAGAGAATAAATGTGTTCAAGGTCATGGTGGAGCATCTATGCATAAGAGAAAGAAAAAAAGAATTTCAAACTCTATTCTTTTTTTTTTTGGATTTTCAAATTTTACTATTTTAGTTTATTAAAGTAATTTATAAAAAATGACCAAATTTCAATTTATTTTGAAACTTCTTATCTAAACAACCTAGTTCATCCCAGGCAATTTGAAATTCATTGAAAAAATGAATTACCCTATTAAATGTCTCCATCCAAACACATGATTAAGGTATTTATTTACGGAGTAAAATTTAAGAATCAATTAGGATGAAAAGTTTAATATATCTATTTATATAAAAGATCAAGTTTGATGGGGTTAAATATTATACTCCTAATTTAAAATATTGAAATACAAATTTTATTTAACTCGTTTCTTATTATTAAATAAATTTCATACAAATCTCAATAAAAAATAAAGGTCATATAAATCAATAAAACTACCATAAACTTTATTTAATAATAAAATATATATTAAAAGAATAGATGAATGTGACTCTACCATGATCCCATGACTTAGGGTCCAATAAATCAATGTTGTGAAGTTCGGACCAAACCAACTAGTTTGATCAAGAATTGAAGTTGTGATCGATCCAGTCATGTAGTTAGACCAAATCTACTTTCAAAGCGGTGTTGATGTCATTGAATCGTGTCTAAACTGGATTGAACCAATACATCTAAGTAAAACCATTAAAAATGACCAATTTTTGTCTCAAACTCCGGTAATAAGACATGGACCAAATAGCATCCCCTGTTGATATTGGATATTGATAGGCTGACAACTCATACGCGGGTAGTAGTTTTAGATCATATACCCCAGATGGCCTGATCAGATGTTTCGGTACCAATGCAGTTAGTCTAATGCATTCTAGACTGGATATGGCCCACCTATCTTTCGAGGTCACTACCTGTACCCATGGGCACACTTCCCGAATATTATAAAAAGAATTCCATAAAGCGATCGAGAAAGAGGTCTTTCACTAGAATAATTATAGCAGCCAAGATTCTAACAGGACATCTATCCTGAAGGAATCCTCCGCCCGCGAGCTTGCTGAGCCTGAGGGGCCGGGGTCGAAAATGACTATCCCACCACTTACCATGAGAGCTTTACTCATGTACTGTAGTGAAGAAGCAGGACAAGAAGCAAGAAACAAAAAAGAGATAAGATGGAGAAGAAAAAGAAGTATAAAGAAATAATAATTTGAAAGAGAGAAGAAGAAATCAAAGAAGAGGGAGAGAGAAAAGAAAAGACGAAAGAACATGCTCTGCGAGTTTGTGCGACGCTGTAAAATAGGAGGAAAGATGCATAAGCGATTCACTCATCTCAACATATATACATAAGGAATTAGGGTTTGGTGATCGGCTTATGTAATAGAGATTAAGAGATGGGCTTATAATAATATAATTAAATCTTTTTTTAAATTAAGACACCCCTTTGAAACTTAGAACACAAGACCTATCACAAAATATTATAAGAGTACAATACTATGTCGTAAGTACTTGTCATGTGCATGTTTGTGTGTGTGATAACTAGTGTCATAAGTATTTATCATGATGGGTGTATAAATTAGTGTTTTTCAATTACTGACCCACTGACCCACTGATTCAACCAATTACCATAACCAAAGCAATGGACAAGTTTTATGCAATTGATGCATCTAAATTGCACAGCTGTATTACTTTTGCTAAATACACCTCAAACACATTTACTTTTACACCCCCTTCAACTTCTTATTTCCAAGGATATCCTTTCTTTTTCTTTTTATGAAAATTATGACACCCGCTTCTACTCTGCAATACAAGACAACACTTAAATTCTCCATCTATTATAATCACCTAAATCCAAATGAAGCACCAAAATCAAACTCAAACTAGCCTTTCAACTTACGACAAATTGTTTCGTGCAATTTTACTGCTCCAGAATAGAGGAGTACTAGTAAATAATAATGAGTTTTTTCTTCTAAGGTTTTATTGTTCCAGCAATGTTAGCCCTAAGAATTGTTATTTATTATATAGACAACACTTCTACACAGACCCTAACAATTCATCTGTCGCCCTCCAACCTCTACAAACCCTAAGTATAATGAAGATGCAACAAGGAAAATACAACAAATATGACGTAATGGCCAAACCAAAAACTAATTTCACACATAGACCAAACTACAATTTTTCATAAATCAATTTACTCCATCCTAAATTGCAACCACACATTCATTTTATTATTAAAAACAATTATTATTGGTTGGATCAAGGATGGTCCAAAAAAAAATTGACCATTGAAAAAGTTTCTTAAAAGAACACATAACAAAAGAAAAGTGTGCCAATAATATTTTTTTTTCTAAATTACATTCGATCCCCCTCATTTTTTATATCCTATAAAAAATTTCTTAATTGTTTAGCTTACATTACACCCAGACCTACTCCCTCCTAAACACCGTTTAATAACTTAACAGAAAGTAGACACATGTTGACCACATGACTTTTAATGAAAATTTATGTCTAAAATACACTCATTTTCTTCCCCAAAATCATATATTGAGTTTTACAAACATTCTTCTTCTTTAACAACTCCTCTCCACTTACCACCACCACCTTCTTCTCCTCCTCCTCCCTCTCCCACGACAACATTGTCTCTTTCTCCTCATCGTCGTCTTCGCCCACCAACACGACGTTCGGACGCATCCACTCCTGCCAAAGCAACCACCACCATCATAACCACCGCCACCATCGTCATATCCACCTACACAACCTCTTCATCCCCCGTCATAACTTCGGCCACTATCATCATTGTGTCTGGTTCCCTGGATATTGACACCATCAAAGCTAGTGACATCAACAGTCTTGATGCGTTCATCGAGGCCAGTAATGTATAAAAAGAGAAGGATATCAGATGTAATTTGAGAAAAATACAAGGGATAAGAGTATAATTTACTCTAATAGATAATTTCGTTTGTTCAGATATTTCAATTGACGTTAGTTAACGACGTTAACAGAAAGAGGTAAAAGTGATATATAAAAAGAGGAATATCGAGTACAATTTAAAAAAAAAAAAAAAAATAGGACATACGATTATCATTTACTCTATTTTTAAAACTAGAGTACAAGTTTGTGGTCATCTTAGGGAACACTAAGACAAGAAGAAATAGAGAAGAAATCGTTCTATCAAATCACATCAATTGCATCTAAATTTCATGGTATTAAGATGAGACTTCAAATCGTCAAATCAAATTATTTTAAGGAAAAAAAAAAGCCAAAACACAAACGCAATAAACGATTATATCTTGTACCATACCATATAAGACCAAATGCATTCATTCAATACTTGGCTCAGTACATGGTCTCAAATGTTCATTGATTTGTTGCCTCTAAGTAATATAGATCTTATGGAATACAAGAAGAAGCTTTGAACCCAAGAAAACTGAAATTAAACACCAAGATTTCCTTATTTATCAAACAGAATACTTAGGCAAAGTTCCGGTGCAAATGGGGAGGCCTAGACTAATAACTTTGTCCCACATTTGCTGAATACATTCAGCAAGGCTCAGTCTTTCTCAGAAGACTCTAAGTAACCGTTGTCACTGTTTGCAAGAGAATTTGCAAGACAAACTCTTTAACCAATGATTATTACTCTTTATCTGCATCAACCTTTGAAGGGGTTTCATCATTTTTAGCAACTGCTGATTCTGATGGGCCATCATATTCAGTAGGCTTTGAAGATTCATCATGGGGAGTAGATTCTGATGGTTCAGCAGTGGATTCTGGTTCAGTTACTGGAACTGTCTTTTTTACGGTTCCAACTTTTACATACTTGCCCATAAACTTGTATTCCCAGTCTTGCAAGGCCTCAAGCTCAAACGGGCCAAGACCAGAGATATCTCCAGTTAGATCTTTCTCTTCAAAAGACATTTTTGCTAAAGCTCTGCTAGCATCCTTGCCAGCAAATAGAGCATAGGGTCCACCAGGTCCATAAAACATTCTGTTAGGACACATTACAGAAACATTGAAAAAATGGATAAGGAAAACATATATTGTTGGTGACATTTAAAAGTAGAAATCAAAAGAAAAATCAATATAATACTTATCCAACTAGCAAGGAAATTAGGTATGCTGTGGGTCTTTGGAAGATTCACACATCTACATTCTACAATTATAACCTTAGTTGTTCTCTCTAAAAAAAAATTATGCATGTTAAAAGCAATTTTAGTCTCACAAGTTTTCTTCAAGAAACTCAAGTCCCTCTGTTTTTAAAGTTAACAAATTTGGTCTTCTCATCAATTTTCTTATACCTAAAAGGCTAAAACCCTCAAAATCATACTTTCTATTCAAATAGTTGGGGATATGTGGTGAATTTTAAATACGAAATAATTTTAAAAGTTCATGTTGAAAATTTTGTGAAAACTTGATAAAATTTCTAACTTTTATTCTGAGTTAAGTTTGATATTTTGGTTGGTAAAATTTGAGTGAGACAAGGTTTAAGACAATGTAATTGGTCCAATTGTGATGGTTTTCAGTAGAAAATGAAAATTGGAGTTTCATGTATAAAGAAAATGCCAAAGAGGTAATGGTTGTTAAGGAGATAATTTCATACTAATGACTTGAGACTTTTCTATGGTAACTAGAACAGACTGAATAGAGCAGCAAAAACAAAGCAAGCAACTTAAGGATAACTAGTGCAATCAGAATTAAATGAAACTCTATTGACAAACAATGCACAACTGCCCATTACCGACCTACATAACAAATAAGATGCATTTGTTTTCCCTTCCTTGTCACCACCCACCTACTATCAATCACAAACTTGCATGATTCATACTGTCAGAACATTGTACAAAAATCTTAGCTGGTTGGACAACCTAGATTTGGATAACCAGGAATTCTAAAGTTCATAACTTGACAAGGAAGTCTTTCCAACTGTCTTAGCAACCCAAAAATCATAATATCCAGGTGAAACTAAATACAGTAATAAACACATTCATTATTTCTAGTGATTTCTAGTGACAGAAATAACACTATAGTGAGAGATGATTGATAATCCTGACATTTAGTGAGAGATGATTGATAATCCTGACATAGCAACCACCTCAATGAATCTTTCAGCCAATTTAAAACTGAGGAACACATTGATACTGTATTTAATTAAAATCTCTTTAAGATGCATAAAAACTACAGTTACAAACATTGGAAAGTATACACAACATACATAAAAAGAGGGACACCCTTTTCAACAAAATAAAAGCAACTTTTGACTTGATTGGTGACTGGAATGAAATGGAATAGGAAGGAACAGCATAGGGTAAAATTACCATTATATCATTCGGATATTTTTACAGTGGAATAAAAATAAGATTATTATCATCCCATATTTCCCAAATTGAAAGGGAAGAAAAGGAGGGATACTGGATTCAATGGAACAGAATGCATTCCATCACATTCTATTCCATCACACTTTAAATAACCCAATGAATGGAACCCAGTAGCATTCATTCTTTTTCAGTCAATTTCATCCCTTTCCATGAATATATACATAGCCCTTACCTGGTGCCTGGTGGACTAGCATAAAGTTGGAAGGAGGAAAATTTGAAATGAATGTCACCTTACACTTAATGCATACTTGACTTTCAATTGATAAAATGTGGAAAATTATACGAATTAACTTTCTCTCATAGACCCTGAGGCTAGGCTAACAGAAGTGTCAACCAGTAGTTGAAAAATGGAGGCCTAAAAATTAACAAGGTAATTACAACATTGAACAACTCCATACACAATCACAGATTCACTATCTTCAATCCTCCAATTCCCAGCTTCCCATTTTCCACTCCCACCAAGCATACCCAAAAACACTTAGCTAACACCTGAGTAGAATTGCATCCTCTCCTCACCATAAAACCAAAACAAAATCAAGAACCCAATTCAAAAATGGGCACAAAATAAATACACCTAAAGCATATGAAAAGCAAGGGGATCAATTTTCAACAAAGTAACCCATTGAAAAAAACATGCAGTTTTTTAATTTATTAATATTGTTCGATAATCAGAATTGAAGTTTCACCTCGAAAATCTATGTTAGACAATTAATTCAAACCTTTATTACATGAATTAACAAAATAAAACTCTAATTTTGACTAGAAAACATCACCAAAAACATTCATAGAACTGCAACTAAGTTTTGTCCATTCATGAAATGCATATTTCAGCAAAAAAACACAAAAAGCCCCATTGACCAAACAAACGAAAACCCAGACCCCAAAAACCCAGAAAACAAAAAGGATAAAAACCAAAAATAAAAAACAACAAAAGGGGTCTTGTATTAGTGTTATTAACTTATTATAGTCACATTATACCAAACGAACGAAAACCCAGAACCCAAAACCAAGAGAAACAAAGACGGCAAAACTCAATAACCAACACCAACAAAAGGGGTGGTCTTGTGTTATGCTGAGTTAGTGTTATTATATACATCATTATCATTATACCAAACAAACAAAAACCCAGAACCCAAAACCACGAGAAACAAAAAGAGCAAAACTAAAAAAAAAAAAAGAGGGGGGGGGGGGGGGGGGGTGTTTCGTTATGCCAAGTTGGTTCAATTATAGCTATGATGAATGACTATACCTGCTCTGGGAAACATCATAGATCTGGCCCTTGATGGCCATGAGGAGAGGCTTCTCGGGATCGGTGCCGTCGTAGGCCTTGAGGTCGTCCTCGGTGACCTCGCCGATCTGAACGGGGGGTCGCAGGGGCTCCATCTGGGGCTCCAAGTCGCGCGAGGCGGTGTTGTGACGGTGGTCGGAAGAGGGGAAGAGCCCAGAAACGACGTAGTATAGGGCTAGGATCACGGCCAGAAGGGTGAAGAAGGTGGGCGGGGAGAGCCCCGTGTAGGCAACTATGGCCTCCTTCAGTGTCTCCCATAGTTGCAGAGCCATCTTCTCTTGCTGCTGCTGCTGCACACTGTGTGTGTTTGGAATGTTGGTGTGTGTCAGAGATAAAGTTGAAAAAAAGGGTGAGACTTTTATGATACCATCACCACTCACCAGTGCAAGAGTGTATTTTTTAAATAAATAGCCGGTAACCCTTAGTTTTTCGTTTCGCTTTAAATTGGGAAATTAATTTTATAATAAATAACCAATGAATATTTTAAAAATGAAGAAAAAGATAAATTTATAATAAAAATAAGAAATTATAATTATTATGTGTAATATAAAGATAAAATAATTATAAATAAAACACAAATGAAGATTCTAACACTTATTTATATATACCTTTTGTAAAATGTACATAATTTACCTCATTAAAACAAAAACAAAAACATGACAAAAATGAATCACAAAACAAGGGTTGTCCATATTTATCAAATACCAAAGCACATAATCTTTAAAAAAAATAAAGCTTGTCATAAAGAAATATCAAAATTCTTTAAAGCATTTGATCAAACACGTCGCTTATAAACATAAATGAGATCAACCCAACTTAAAAAATACAATATCATTTGTAGAGGATCCTTTGACTCAAAAAAAAAAAAAAAAAACTTGTAAAGAATGATTCATAGAGCAAGGATTATCCATGTTTGTCAAATACCAAAGCACAAAATCTTTTAAAAAAGGAATATTGTCATAAAGAAATACAAAGTTCATTTAGGCATATGATCAAATACATCACTTGCAATCACAAATGAGACCAACCTTCTTCTGTGAAATATAAGATGGATAGAAAAAAAAATAGATTGGATTTGATGTAATAATTTTCAATCTAAGCAACAATTGTAATATATAACAAGTAACCTTTTTGTTATAAACTTAAATAAGTTGATTGAAACATGACTAATGCATGTGTGATTAAGAACCTGTTAGAATTTCAATTCATATAATCACTGTAAGATAAAGATATAAGATGGATAAGAAAAATGAAAAAATTAGCTTGGAACAAAAACACTAATTTGCAATATAAGCAAGAATTGTAATATGTAGCAAGCAATTGTCAGTTATGAACTTAAATTAAAGAAAACAAATGAAAATTTTATGCAAAATTAATGTTATGCTAGTAAATTTTCACTTGTTTATGTCTTTTCTTTCAATTTATCCAAGTAATACATTCATTTATCTCAATTTTGTCATGCATATTTTCGCCACTCTAACCTTCATCTTCTACTCAATCATGAACTGGATTACTTTTATTGACTTCTGTTTGTGTCAATGCTCACTTTATAGAGGTCCTGCATCCAATTTTACAATTGAACATTCCATTGATCTTTTACCCATTAACCTAAATTTCTGCAATAAACATCAGCTTACATTTACTAACTTTTTTAAAACAAATATAATTGAACTATTGATTATAAATAGGAGTAATATTAACAAAAAATAAGCAACAACAACCAAAGATTGTATGTGAAAAATTCCTATTCTATAAGATAATATCAAACCGATAGAATCAACTAAAAAGTTCCCATGTGAAAAATAGTATCAAAAGTGTCATAAATTTAAAAGTAAAATGAGAAATAAGGAAACATACCCAAAAATACCATTTTGACATTTGATCAAACACATAATTTGTAACCAATAAAGGTTCCACCTTTTGTCACGCCTATGTAAACCTGCCAACAATTAGACACTACAAAAAAAAAAAGGTATTTCCGACGGCCAAAATCCGTCGGAAATACCAAAATTCCGTCGGAAATTCGAAATTTCTGACGGAAAAAAATCCGTCGGAAAAATGGTCGTTGGAAATTTGACCGACGGATTTTGTGTCTGTCGGTAATTTCCGACCGAAATTTCCGACGGCCATTTCTGTCGGAAATTTCCGACGACCATTTCCGTCAGTAATTTCCGACGGATATTTCCGTCGGTAATTTTCGACGGTCAATCGGCCGTCGGAAATTACCGACGAAATATTGTCTGTCGGAAATACAATAAGGAGATATTCTACGACGATTATCTAACAACCGTCTTCGTAGGCTGAAGTTTCTAAGACGGTTATTACTATAACCGTCTTAGATTAGTGTCACTTTTTAAAAAAAAAGTTGATTTTTTCACAAATTTAAGACGATTTCTATAATAACCGTCTTATAAGAGTTATTTTTTAAAAAAAAAAATACACTAATCTAAGACGGGTATTCCTAATAACCGTCTTAGATTAATGTATTTTTTTTAAACAAACACAATAGTGTACAATTTTATTTGTATTTTAAGCTAAAAAATATTTTTTGTATAATATTACATTTATTTTCAATTTAGGATTTATTCTCACAGTAGTTTTTTTTTTTTTTTTTGCTCAAATAGCTTGTCTATACTTGGTTTAATAAAATTGCCTATAATGAAGGATTATCGATATTGATACTAAAAGATTTTGTCATTCATTGTTATTGTAATATCTTGAATTATAATTCAGCAAAAAAAATCATGAATTATAAAATTACTGCAATATATATAACCCACATTAAAAAGTGAATGCTACTTTTAAAGATCATAAATAATATCCAGTTTCAAATTTCGCAGTGAAATTTGATACATGATTCATACTACTACTAAGTAACTGTCTACCTTGTTCAAATAATTAATTTCAAATACAAAAGAATTTTATTGTTGAACTCCCAAACGGTGGATTTGAAAATAAGCAAACAGATATTATGGATTAAAATTTACTGGAAGATCAAATTGCAATCTAACCTTATATTTATCATACATAATATATATTTAAATTTAATAATATTATCAAATTTGATATTATGAAATATAATATATTTAATTAGCCTTCTTTTGTGTATGCTACGGATATTTTTACCATCCTTAATTTTGTGCCTATAAATTGTTGTTCCATCTTCTTGAAACTTCACAACAGGAATTTAATATGTAACAAAATTTTGAGATAGGCAATATAGATTCAGAGAAGAGTTATTCAGATTTTCACTAACTTAATTATATAGTCAATAGAAAGGATTTTTTTATAAAAAGGATAACATATTCAAAAAAATAGAGACTATAAATTTTGGAGAGACAAAAACTTTTTAAAAAATCATTAGAAAATTAAAAAAAAACAAAAAAATATTTTAAGTATATTATTTTAAAAAATAAAAACAGAAAATATTAGAAATTTTAAAAAGTAAAATATAGTTTTAAATTAAATAAGTGAATGGAGGTAGTTACAGGAATATTAGATCAAGAAGAGAGTATGTATATTTACAGAAATTGGTAAGAGAAATTTTAGGAAAAATTACAAACTCGTATGCATGTTAGGAGAGTGAAATAATCACTTCATAAGAGAAAAGTATTCAAATAAGAGTAAATACGCCAGAGTGTAGAATAATGAGACTACATACTTTTATATTTATATATAAAATAAGGAGATTATTAGTTAAGGAATTGACTTTTTTTTTTATTACAAATCATAAAACTTTGTAAAATTATTAATCTCTTTCATTTATTTGTTAATTTTTTTATATAAAAAACTTGAGAGAACAATTATTACATGATGGATGAAGTATATTTAATGTAACATTCAATGCAGTATTATATATATTTAATATAGCATTTAATGTAGTATTATACATATTAAATGTGGTATTTAATATATTGTATTCAATGTAGCATTTGTATTATACTTTATCTGTCCTAAAATAATTATCAAATT
>PYAF01002419.1:387768-407505 GCA_007407185.1 Glycine tomentella | reverse complement strand
CTGAGGGGTTAATTGTACAGTTTTGTATCTAAACAGAGATATATGTATATTCACCATATGATATGTACAGTGTATCTGATGATGACATTTGTTGATGTCACTCTTCTATATGGGCTTCCGAACTGCTTATAACTCTGATTATTATCTGTGTGTTGTGGTTATGTTTGGTAATGACCCTCATTGAGAAGGGGGCGTTACAACTTCCACCTACCTAGATTCAGATGAAAGAGGAAAAAGTGTTGATGAGTCAAACTATGGATAAATGATAGGATCATTGCTTTATCTCACAACAAGTAGACCTGACATTATGTTAAGTGTTTGCTTGTGTGCTAGATATCAAGCTAATCCTAAAGAGTCTCATCAAACAGCAGTGAAGAGGATCTTAAAGTATCTAAAATCTACACCAAAAGTGGGACTTTGGTATCCAAAAGGTACAACAATCACTTTAATTGGTTATTCTGACTCTGATTTTGTAGGAAGCAAGTTGGATAAAAAGAGCACAAGTGGTACTTGTCACTTATTGGGAAGCTCTTTAATTTTTTGGCACTGCAAAAAGCAATCATGTGTAGCCTTGTCAACAACTGAGGCTGAATACATATCTGTTGGAAGTTGCTGTACTCAAAGTTTATGGTTGAAGCATCAACTCCAAGACCTTGGTGTGAAACTTCAACAAATTCCACTTCTATGTGACAATACAAGTGCTATTGATATTTCCAAGAATCCAATCATGCATTCCAGAACAAAGCATATAGAATTAAGGCACCACTTTATCAGAGATCATGTCCAAAAAGGTAACATTAAGATTGAATTTGTTGATAGTAAAAATCAATTGGCTGGAATTTTCACTAAACCTTTGGATAGGGATAAATGTTTCACTTTAAGAAATATGCTTGGAATATTGGATGAATCTAGTACATGTTAAATATATTTCCTATGCTTACTTAATATGTTATTGAATGACTTAGACATTGCATGATAGAGAGTAACTCATTAGGGATTAAAATTTTACATGTTGATTGCTGCACAAAGTCTGAATTTTAGACTTCAAGCTGATATAATCGATTACCATTAATCCATAATTGATTATTTGCTCATCTGATGCTTCTAAAATAAAAGTCAAGGCTGCTGTAATCGATTAAATCGTCGAATTAATCGATTACCCTCTACTCGAGATTCTGGAATAAACATGTTCACTCTGGAGTAATCGATTAAATCAATGAATTAATTGATTACATGTATCTCAAAATGATTCCAAATTATGGATTGCTCTGTAGTAATCGATTACGTAATCGAATTAATCGATTATTTCTGCACTTTACATCTGAGGATTCTATTCCAACCTGTCTTAATCGATTAACACCAATTATAATCGATTACACTTCGTCTTCTACAAGTCATCTGCACTGAAATAATCGATTACCCTGTATTGTAATTGATTACTTCATTTCTCAGAACTAAAATTTTGAATGAAATAATCGATTACATAACAAAATAATTGATTATTTAAGTTGTTACTGCAAAAATCTGACAGTTTTTGAAACTGCCCAACTGCACTTAAACACGATTAATGAGAATCAAAGCCATTATGGTAGTGTTTAAAGATCACAACAGCTATAATTTTGTAATCTTAACTGTCCATTACATCAATTTGCTTATAAATAGATATCATAGAAACTAGAAAATCACACCTTCAAGTCTTTCTCTCTTGCTCTATCCTGTGTATCACTTTCCTTTTCTCTGTTTCTCTCAGTTTTTTTCGTACTCTCTTCAAAATGTCAAAAAGAGTCAAAACCTGAAAAAGAAAAGCACAAGCCCAACCTTCTAATCAACCTGTGAGTAGGCTTGATCATTGGTTCACCAAAGAAGCTGATAAAATGAACTATCTTCAGTTCAATGCAACAAAGCTTCTCTGTCCTCCAAAATTCTTAAGCCTAGCTTGGTTTACTGAACAGGGATTCAATTTTCCACATTTGTTAGAGCAACAAGGCCTAACCAAGTTTGTTGAAATGCATGGCACCTTTTACCCTGATTTTGGTAAAAGTTTTCTACACTTGTGCCAAGATTTCAATGCATGGAACAATTCTAACTCGAGTCAGTGGTGTTGCAATAGAGATCACACCTGAAATCTGGAATGAAGTAGCTGGAATCTCCTTTGTTGGAGAAAGAAGATTTAAAGAAGAAGCTGAAGGTTACAACAAGATGGATACTTACAGAGGCATGCTTATTGACCCTCACATGAATATAAGGATGAGATTAGGCACTGGACCTATGACTCATGAGGATAGGCTCCTACATTACATAATCACCTACATCCTCACTCCAAGATCAACAAATTATGCTCAAGCTACTGATGATGATCTTCAAGTTGTCTATGGCTTGAAGAATAGAATCAAGCTGAACTGGATTCTTATCCTTTAAGAGATTATGCAAAAGTCTAAAAGATTGGTAAACTACCCTTTTCTCTATGTTGTTTTGGTTTCAAGATTCATTGATTACTTTCAATTGGATGTGTCAAATGAAGTCATGGATCATACCAACTCAAGCAACAACCAGATTAAGGAGAAGCACCTTACAAAGCTTGGTATGGTGAAGACACCTTATGGGTGGAAAATGGCTGGCCAACCTATTCCTTTGGCTGAAGAAGGAGGAGAAGAGGGTGATGAGGAAGGAAATCAATCTGGAGATGCTGAGGAACAACATGATGAACCTGCACCATCTGAACCTCACTACTCAAATTTTGAGTCTTTAATGATACAAAAGATGGATGCCTTGTTCTCTTTGCATCATGAACAAAGAGATGAAGTGAACTCATCACTAGAAGAACTTAAGACTAAAGTTAAGAACATAGAATCCAAAGTTTTTAGAGATGAATCTAGGGATATGGATTAGCTCTAGGTTAAGTTGGCCAAAATTATGTTTGTTTTTATGTTATGTTTTTTTATCTTTATGTTTATGATTAATGTAATTTTCTTTGCTTAATATGAAAGCCTCTCTATTTCATTTTCTATTTGGATGCTTTATGCTTATTGTTTTTAATTTGACATACCAAATAGGGGGCATAGTAATATAGGGGGAGTAGTAATTAAGTAAAATGATGAAATGCATGAAATGCTTAAAAGTAGCTAATTCAGGGGGAGCTACTAATGCTCATATGATTAATATCTGAATTGTTTAATGAATGTCCTTAAATAGAAATCAAGTCATGAATAATATACTTGATCTTTGCAAAAGCTGATAAATTTTTCAGGTTAAACATCTCTTCTTTAAAGCATGTTTCATCAATTAAGTATTTCGCATGCTCAAATCTAAAAGGGGGAGATTGTTAGCTTTGAGGAAGCTGAAGACATGAAATCAAGAAGAATGAAGAATGCAAGTTTTGATGTTTCACATGCCCACTCGATTGATGACATTTGTAATTTCTTTTTAAGCTTGGTTCAGTTGTTAAAGCTTTATAATCCTCATTAGATTTGATTAAGTCATGCATTCATACATACATTTAATCATAATTAATCATGTAGTAACAAGAAAATTCATAGAAATTCATTAAGGCATCTAAGAACTTTATAAAACAATTTCTCACTGTTTTAATCGATTATATGGATTATGTAATTGATTACAGTATGTGTTGGCTTTCTGGAAAATGCCTTATGAACATTTTAATCGATTACCACTGACTCGTAATCAATTAAATAAGCTTAACACAGATTTAGAAACTTTTTGTGATAATCGATTATGTCACGGAATAATCGATTACATAAGCTTCTGCATGATTTTACAAAGCATTTTTATCTGGTTTAATCGATTACTAGATGTTCGTAATCGATTAAATATGCATTAATGTGTTTTTAGCTGGTCTGTGTTAATCGATTAAAAGGAAGCTTAATCGATTACACAAGTGTATTAGAAAACTAAGTTCATCTAGAATAATCGATTACAAGATGACTTAATCGATTATTTTGTTCCTGACAAATTTCCAGATTCCTGATGAACACTTTAATCGATTATCTGGTTGAAATAATCGATTACAATAGTTAAAATAATTGATTACATTGACGAAATAATCGATTGCGGTTAGTTAAAACTGTTTTTTATATAAATAGAACAGTCTGGTCTAAGTGAAAAAAAAAGAATAAGTGAAAAAGAATACACTCGTGCAAACCTTGTGAAATATACTTTCTACAGTTCTCAAAATCACAAAGGCTTAGTTTAGAGAGAAGATCAAAGATGCAAAGTGTCATGGAGAATTACATGTCACGAGTGTCACAATCTTCATTGTTTGAAAGAGATGCTCAAGGTAGATTAAAGAAATCATCAAGAAAGAGTATTGATCATCAATTTCATACATTCTCAGATTATTTGAATCATTCATTTCATTGAATTAGCTGAGGATTACAAGGTGATATCTTTCTTGAACCTTTAGCTTGGTTTTTGTTTGATATTTGTTTTGTATTTGAGTTGTTTGTCCATATAACATTTGTATTCTTTGAAGCTTTTTCTAGAAAGGTTTTCTAGAGGGAAGAACAGAGAGGGGATCTCTGGTTCTTGGTCTTTTGAAAAGTCTATAGGAAGTAGATTTTGAATTTTACCTTGGGTGAGTAAGAGTGATCATTGTAAGCTTGTAAAGAACTAACATTTGTTATAGTGGAACTCTGACCAAGTGGTAGTTGGAAGAAAAACTGGATGTAGCCTTCGGGGTTGAGAGGTGAACTGGTATAAATCTTGTGTGATTTAAGTTTTGTGTTAGTATTTCATTATATTCTTGAAATATAAGCTTTGTTCATCTTACAACATTGGTCACAACACAAGAGTGGTTTGATTGGTGAAGGAAATAGTATTCCTAATTGGTTTTTAAAGATACGATCCTTTTGAAAGTCTTCCGCTGTTACATATTTTGAAAGGAAATTTTTAAAACTTTGAGGTAAAACCAATTCACCCCCCCTCTTGGTTATTTGCATAAGTGTTCATTATATTTTAATCTATGGCTTTGTGGGATATTTAAATATCTTGCACATGGAACTTCTTGCTATCCTATAGGGGCTTAAGTTAGCTTCTGACCTCAATATCTAGAGACTCATTGTTTTACTACGATTCTAAGCATGCTATTGAGACTATTCAGGGAAAGTTCTCACTCTATCATCATTATGCTTCCATCATCCTTAACACTAGAGGCCTTCTCAATAGACTTTGGCAGATCTCTCTTAGACATCCTCTAAGGAAAAACAACCAAGTGGCAGATTGGTTGGCTAAGAAAGGGGCTATTCCCAAGATAATCTCTTGATTCTTGATCATCCTTCATCTGATATCGATAGTTTTTTGTTAGTAGATAGGAGTGGTGTTTCGTTTGTTAGGTTGTAGCCTTTTTTTTCCCTTTTTGCTCATTACCAAAAAAAATAGTCCCTATAAGTTTTTTTTAGTGCATGTAAGTTTGTGTTTTCCAGTTTTAGTCCTTTTTAAATTTTAATTTTTTCGTCTTAAAAATAATTAGTTTTCTTAGTCCATGTAAGTTTTTACTTTAGGAATTGAAATTGGAAAAATGCTTATTATAGGGACTTAAAATAAACAAAACAAAAACTACAGAGATCAAAATTGAAAAAAAATGAAAGTTTTTTATAAGTAATGATGGAAATGGAAAAATGCTTATGATAGGGACTTAAAATGAACAAAACAAAAATTACAGAGACCAAAATTGAAAAAAAATGTAAGTTTTTTTTATAAGTAATGATGGAAATGGATCGGACCCTACATAAGTCTTGTTTGACCTACTTTATATTTCTCTATTATTCCTATGTTATCCAAAATTGGATACATTGCATTCCTATCTATTTACTTTTTTTTTTAATAAAAAAACAAAGTCAAATATTTTCATTAAAAACAATAAGATATTTTTAAACCACAAGAAGCGGTCAAAACTTGACTACAAATATTACACATGATCACAGACTATCAAAACCTTTTAAGTCCTACCAAAAGAAAATAGTCCTTATTCCTTATACCCATTTATGTGTATAGGAATAAACCTATTCCAAGCATTTAAATGACTCAATTGTTAAACCACTAAAATAATTTTGTAGTTTTAATAAAATAATTATAATATTCTATATCATAATAATAATAATAATATTACTAATATGGCAGCCTGTCAAGCTTGATAAGTTTTGTTAAAGCTTATGGTCGGGTCTATTTAACTAAAAAGTTTTTTTTAAAAAAATAATTAAGTTTGACCTTTTTGTTAAATGAGCTAAGCTAGGTCATGGGTCTCCGACAAGCAAACCAACCTACTTTTATCCCTATTTACGATGACTAAAAATAAATTAATAAATAAGCTTATAAGAATCAAAATTGACAAGTACAAACTTACATGTAATAAATTTATATTTAAATCAAAAATCAATCATATTAGTGTAGGAACTAAAAAGAATTATACGTGACTATTGAACAAGATATACATGACAAATGAGCAAAGACAAATAAAATGGTACACATAAAATTATTCATATATTTTCACCTACGAATTTAAGCTTTGGGGGAGAGTTGGTTGTTCATTAACTCTTTCGTCATTGATATTATCATCATACTAAATAACTGCTAGGTATTTTGTGACCATGATCATGCCATTAGGTGTTTTGAGCGAGGAAGTAGTTGCTCATTGAATGAGTAAATATAAAGATAAATATTGCATGAAAAATCAACAAATAAGTTATGAGTGAAAGAGGTTTTATATAAGAAATACTTTTATCATATTGAAAATCGATGTAAATATGAATTTTAATTTGGAGTAATTATTAAAAGGGTTATCCTTAATAGCATGTTGTAATATAGACATAGTCTAGATAACATGTCACAACATGTAACTATGGGTCACCCTTTTAATAATTATTCCAAAGCAATATCCAATATAATTTTTATAATGATTTTTAATTTGGTAAAGGTTTTATTATATATAACTTTCTTTCACTCATAAGTTATTTGTTGGTTTTCATAAGATATATTTATATTGCACCCAATTTTTATTTTCTAATTATGTAAATATAATAGTAATTATTAAATATTTTACTTTGTGTTTTTAATTAAAATAAATAATTTGAGATTATGTTTTCGGTTTGGAAGTGAGAAAATGAGTTTTAGAACATATTAGAGGTTTTATAGTGAAAATGTATTATAAGCTTCTTGGCTATAATTGTGAAATCCTTCGTTGACCCGATTGAGGTAGTAGGTCAGTTATTCAATTGGTGGGTCAGTAATTGGCCTGATTTGACCTGATATATATTATAAATTCAAAATTATATATGTATATATTATATATAAGTATATAATTAACATTATTTGAGTAAGAAAGATCTATCCATATTCCAAATCTATTTTTTTAAAAAAAGTTCAATTTTTTTTTCAAAAAAAAAAAATTAGAAACCCGGCCGGATCGGACCGGTCTAACCGGAAAACCGGCCGGGTTTGACCGGGTCAAATCGAACCAACCCGGATCTGTTGCATTTCCGGTCTGAACACGGAACCGACCTGGTTTGGCCACCAAGTTCCTATCCGATCCAACCGATTCGATTTGCCGGTCTGAACCGGTTTTTACAAGTTCTTGACTCTATGTTGGGCTTTAGTTTCTGTGAACCCATTTTTTTTTTATAGAAGGTTGAATTATGTTTCTCTTAAAGACCCAATTCTAGAATGAAATGAAGATCTTCGTTTCATTCTCTTTTTTGCCTTGATAAATGACTTTGATGAAATTGTTGTGTTTGGTGAGTCTATTGAGAGTAAGGATGAGAGATTCATCACTGCAACTAGGTGAAGGCATCTTTAAAAAAGAATGCCCAAGTATGCATATAGCTTCCTTGAAAATTGAGAGTAACTGAGTAATTAAGGCATGGATTAAGGATAAACCATTAGTGAGAGATTGTCCTGAAGTACTCCGAAAGGATATTTATAATTTACCGCCTGAGCTTAGTGTCCGATACAGGACCTATATCCATATATAACAACTTATAGGATGTCTCCCTTGGAACTAGATTAAGAAACAAAAAGAGGTTTTATTTTCTAAAACTCATTTTCTCACTTTCCAAGCCCAAAACACGATCTCAAATGATTTATTTTAATTACAAACACTAAGTAGAATATTTAATAATTATTAATATTTATACAACTAGAAAATAAAAACTGGACTGTTACAATATTCATCTTCATACTCATTGAATGAGATATATACTATATGTCGTCCTCACTAAAAACATCTAATTGCATGATCCTAATTATAGAGTACCTAGTAGCTAATAGTTATTTAATATAATGCTAGTATCAATGATGAAAGTGTTAGTGAACCCTTTTGGTTAATTAGGCTAATCGTCCAACGTTTTAACTTGCAAATTGTAACTATGCAATTATGGTAATAATATCATAATTACAAAAGTGCATTGCATGCATTTGCAGTTATTGCCATATTTTTTCATAGTATATATCGACACAAAGAAGACGTAAATTAAAGCTTGTGAGAGCTAGGTGTCAATTGATACTTATCTTAAAAACCAACTATTCCCAAAGCTTATAATTCATATGTGAAAATACATGAATAGTTTTATGTCTATAATTTTATTTGACCTGCCCATTTGTCAAATATACCCTAAATTATGTAAAAAGTTAGTATTGTAGTAATATGAAAGGAATTAATTAATGTAAACATTGGCCATGGCTACAATAACTTTTTACATAATTTATTTTAAAGATTCTATATCGATTATTGAACCAATACAGATCTTGTTAATGTAAAAGGTGAAATTTTTTAACATTCAACTTTAAACTAATTTAGAAAGCTACTTTCCACATATAGAAAGTTATATTTTATTATATTTAGTTCAAACTTTAATAGATGATGTAGAAAGTGACTTTTAAGTCAACTAATATTTGAACCAATGTAACTGATGGATGGATATTAAGTGAAAATGAAACATGTTTTGGTAAGAAACAAGTTGAATAGAAATTAAGTTCCTACTGAATCTTAAGATCACTCTTATCAAAATTTTCACAATTTTTTACAAAAGACTAGTTACCAAAGCAATTAATTCAACATCCCAAAGTTTCTCAGATATCAACCCGGCCTCTACTATTTTTTGTCGTCTTGCTTTCACTATATGAACCCCTCTAATCTTACCCCTCCATTTGGATTATTTTTATTTCTACTAGATATTTTAGTGTGGCGTCAAGTGGGGAAGTCAATGATGGTGACTTGCTCGGCTTCTCTGCCCTGTATTATGTCTTGCCATTTGGTGCCACTCCATATTGTTAGGCGAGTAGCTTAATTCCATAGTATTATTTTGATAGGGTAACTACTAAAACGTGAAAGAGAAGAGATAAGATGGGATGTAATGGAGGCAGGGTTTGAATGAGATTAAAGTGACTAGGTTTACTGTGGTTGTATTAATTTGAAGCATGTGATGGGAGAAGGTTTAGAAAATCCTCTTTTTTTTCTTTTACTTTTTTTATCTGTAAAACTTAAACATAATAATAAAAGATTAATAACATTTATTTAATTAACTGGGGTAGACCCTTTATTTCTTTTCCTTCCACTTTATAGCTTACAACTTAAATGTAGGAGAAGGATGGAAGGTGGGTGAAGACGAACTCCCATGATATCCTCATATATATAGTTTAGATATAACAAAACACTTGGTGGTGGCATAGAATTATGTTTGATGGAGTCTACCGTTGCTAAAGGCGTTTGGTGTTAATTTTACAAAAAACTTTTTTTTATCTAAAACAAACAATTGTAGATTAACTTGTTAAGTCGGACGTCAATTTTTCTTTATCAACACTATTTAAATAACCGATGATTTTATATAAGTCGGAAAGAGAACACCATGAATAACAAAAATTTACCTTCAAAATCCACTGGTTAAGATAAAATAACTCGCACCCGTTAATGCGTTTGGTTGTGAAGGCATGCTGATTAACTTGCTTGTGAAACTTGTTTAAGAAAATCTGCATACACCTTCAAATGCATTTTTATATTATTCTTTTTAGAATATTCACATCTCTGGCATATTTATTATCACTCTTATTTAAAATAACTCTTTATTAATCAAAATAATAATAAGAACATTTTCAATAAAAAATAATATGAAACTAACAATAAACATAAAAGAGTGATACCACAATAGAGTCTAACCGTTTTGTTTATTTGTTTATTTATTTTTTGTTTTTCTTCTACAAAATTTAAACAGCTTATTTTTTATGTAAAAAAGAGTATTTTTTTAAATGGACTTAAAAAATATTAGCTCCTTTTTTTCTTCTCAATGCATTGTTGCATACTCTCTCTCTCTCTCTCTCTCTCTCTCTCTTTGAGTTTATTTCTTTTGAATTAAAATAAAAAACCAAAACTATCAAACACATTTCTTCTACTTTTATTTTTAAAATATTTTTTAATATAATTGAAATTGTGCCTAACCTATTTAAATCTATAATTTCTTTGCACATGGATGCTCTTTTATATGGAAAAGAAGTGTCGTGTAAAATTAATGTTCCTTCGTTATATGGCCCTCCATGGATACCTAACCTAAGCTCTATGCTCATACTATATAATGCTCAAATTACTTTGTTCGTCCCACTCCCAGTCACCGAATTGATGTACGTGTTGATATAGAGAGGTTATTAATCAACCAACTACTTCGCTGTTTCGTTCAAACGGTCAAAATTGAATCCATGGAGAAAGATATATGCCAGTTCATGCAGTCAGTGTACCAATTGTTGGTTGGGTACGTAGTAGAGATTGATAGCTAAATCATGGTCACATTACCGGACACAAAATTAAATAAAAAGGACATGATAAGTTTTAAAATTACAGGAGATATATGGTGCAATTATAATATAGGTATATTATATATAAAAAATTAACATAAAATAAAGATATTAGTTGTAAAAAAACATGTTTTGAAAATGCGTACGAGTATTTTAGATAGTAATAAAATGTTATAATTTTAAGAGTTTTATAATTTTCGCATAATGTCGATGTAGAAAAGTTTACGTTTTCAATCAACTAAAAATAATTTTTATTTATATTTGTAAGATAATTATTATAATGCCTAAAAAAGATCAACATCAATATCAACAACACCTTTAACTCAAATTAATTGAAATCAGTGGTAGATGAACCCAATGATAGATTAAAAATAAAACAAAGAAAGAGAAAAAGAGAGAGAAAGAAAAAAGTAAAAATAAGACAAAAGAGAGAAAAAATAAGTTAAAAAAAAGTGAAAGGAAAAGGAAAAAATGAAGAGTAAGAGAACAAAAACAAAGGAATGACTAGAACATAGAACTACTAATGAGCTTAATTTCCCATCAAGTTTATAGCTTTTCTCCACTCCGTTCTAAGACATATCGTTCGTCAATCTATATCTCACTCCATTAGGTCTTGTTTAACTACCTTTACTCAGATAAATTTCGGTCGATTTCTACCTCTCTTTGTGTCGAGCTCTTGGTAACACACTATTGTTCTTATGAGAGCATCTAGTGACCGTCTCATAACATGCTTAAACCACCTCAATCTATGCTCCCTCATCTTTTCACATATCGGTACCACTAGTATCTTTCGTCGAATATCCTCATTTTTTATCTTATCCATTTTTGTATAACCACACATTCACCTTAATCCTCATTTATGCTACTCTTATTTTATGCTCATGTTGCCTATGTGCTCACTAGCATTCCGCTCCATATAACATTGTCAGTCTTACAGTTGTTCTATAGAATTTTCCTTTTAACTTAAGGGGAATTTTGCGGTCACACAAAAACCCCGATGCACTCCGTCATTTCATCCACCCTACTCTAATTTTTTGATTTACATCCTCATCAATCTCACCACATTTTTGCAAAATTGATCCCAAGTATCTAAAAACATCTTTTTTGGGTACCTCTTGACCAAGTAGATACACTATGTCTTGATCATCATCTCTTACCCACAAAAACTCACACTTCATATACTCCGTCTTGCTCTTTCTTATCGTGAATCCTTTAGACTCCAAAGTGTTTCTCCACAATTCCAATTTCATATTAACACCATCTTTGGTCTCATAAATAAGCACGATATCATCTGCAAAAAGTATACATCACAACACTTCCTCTTGAATAACTTTCATTAGTTCATCCATCACTAACGAAAATAGATAAGGACTAAGAGCTGAACCTTGGTAAACATCTACCGTGATATGAAAATACCTTGATGTTCCATTACAAGCTTTCACACATGTGGTAGCCCCATCATACATATCCTTGATTGCATTAACATACTTTAATGCTACATTTTTCTTCTCAAGACTTCCCTTGGGACTTTATCATATGCTTTTTCAAGATTTATGAACACCATATGTAAGTCTTTCTTCTTTTCCCTATACTTTTCCATTAATTGTCGCATCAAGAAAATAGTTTTCATGGTACATCTTCCTAGCATAAAACCAAATTGATTTACGAAAACTTTGGTCTCCCTTCTTAGGCGATGTTCAATAATTCTTTCCCATAACTTCATAGTATGGCTCATGATCTTGATGCCTCTATAGTTAGAACAATTCTGAACGTCTCCATTGTTTTTGTAAATAAGCACAAACATATTTTTCCTCCAAACATCAGACATCTTATTTGTTTGAAGAATCTTATTAAGAAGCTTGGCCAACCATTTTATTGTCACATCTCCAAAGCCTCTCCACACTTCAATAGGAACGTCAACGGGTTCCAAATCTTTATTATTTTCATCCTCTTTAAAGCCTCTTTAACTTCATGTGAATTAATTATACGCACAAATCTTCTATTCAGATCATCAAAAACGTCCTTCAAATCCACCTCACTTTTGTTCTCATTCCCATTAAAAAGTTTATTAAAGTGATTTAGCCATCTTTCACTTACATCTTCATCCCTTACCAAAAGTTTTTTATTTTCATCCTGATACATCTAACTTGGCTGAGGTCTTTACTCTTCGTATCCCTCATTTTTGCAAGTTTGTAAATACTTTTTTCACCATCCTTGCTCCCAAGATTTTTATACAAATCGTAAAAAACTTTGTCTCTAGCTTCCCGCATTGCTTTCTTTGCATTTTTTCTCGCTACTATAAACTTTTGCAAATTCTTATCATTAGGACATTTATGCAAAGATCTAAAACATTCATTCTTCTGTTTAATAACCTCCTGCACCTCTCCATTCCACCACCATATTTCTTTTGTAAGAACTTTGTTTCCTTTGCTTTCACATATCACCCTCATTCCCATATTTTGAATACATGTAGCCATCTTATTTCATATTTCATTAGCTTTTCCAATAAACTTCCACGGTCCTTCACCTAACACCCTCATTCCCACATTTTGAATTCACATAGTCATCTTATACCTAAAAAAGATAATTATTATAAAAGTCAATAAATTTATCATTTAAAACAGTTTGAGTAATTTTATAAAAGTTTCCTTTACACGTTTAAATATATATATATATATATATATATTATTTATTTAATTTTAATTAATTAATAATGTAACAATCTTTTCATCAACCTATGTAACTTAAACTCAGTTAAAAAAAAGTAGAGATATTGTACAACGATTAAACTCAAAGTTTAAATTAAAAGCAGAGATATATTGTAAAATGCAGTTAAAGATACCTGAAATGTTCGTGTAGTGCTAGACATAAATACATGTTTTGAGAACAGGATATAGGTATTGTTTAGGAGGAGTGTGTATGCTTCCGGAATTGGATTTGGTATAGTCGGAGATTTCACACATTGGCATACTCAGAAAATTGTTGGATAAAGTAATAAAGATTATATTATTTAGTATTTACGTTGTTTTAATCTAAGACATTCTTGAGACTTTAGAGTTAAAGACTATTCCCTTTTCTTATTGGGATTTATATATTGAAGGGAATGCCCTTTCTTAACAGATGTTATTGTCTATATATAGTTTTGAAAATTAAACACGTGTAAATTATTCTTCCTTCACATGCAACAATCTTTAGATAAAACATGATTTGATATAATTAGTAGATAATTAACTTTTATTTATCTCTTAAACATGTGATCAGATGTTAAATTGTTAATTCATACTATAAAAAATTAGTTAAAATAAATCAACTCCTTAAATAAATCTCAATACTTCAATAGACTAATCATTAATCACAATCAAGTGATACTCACGTTGATTATATAATTTTTTTAAACAATCTTTGGAAGAGTATGAAAAGTTACCTTTTCTGTTGTAAAAAAATTCATATCCATAAAATAATTTATATTCAATCCAATCTAATCTATTTTAAATTTATTTAAATGAATTAGTTTCATATCCAAATCCAATTTTTTGAATTTTAAATCCAATCTAATTAATTGGATATGGAATAAATATGGATTGGATGTTTGTTTGAATTTTTAAATCCAATACAATTTTTTTGGCAATGACGACTATGTTTTTTTTGGCAAACTTTGTTAGGAGCCATTTTTTGGTCGATGTCGTCTAGAGTTATTTTGGTCGATGCCAACTAATGATGATTTTAAGCCATCATTGGTTGAGTCTATTTTTCAGTTAATGTTGGTAAGATTTTTTAGCCAATATTGATTGAGATTATTTTTTACCTGACATTAGTCGAGACTATTTTTTGGTCGACGTCAATTAGGTTTTTTGTCAATGTGTGTCGAGATTATTTTTTATTAACGTTAGGTAGGTTTTTCGCTTGACGTTGGTTAGGATTTTTTTGGTCGACGTCAGACGAGACTATTTTTTGGCCGACATCGGCTGAAAAACATCACCGACCAACATCGACCAAAAAAACCTAGTTGACGTCGGCCAAAATATTTCCCTAATTGACGCCGATCGAAAAAATCGTGGTTGATGTCAAGAAAAAATATCCCTAGCTAACACCAGTCAAAAGAAATAGCCATGGTTAATGTTGGCCAACAAATCCTAGTTGTTGCCAACAAAAATATAGTTTCAACCAGCGTTAGCAAAAAATTTAGCTAACGTCGACCAAAAAATAGTCCTGATGACTGTTGGCAAAAAATTATCAACGATCGACATCGGCAAAAAAATCTTATCGATGTTAGCCACAAAAATCCTAACCAATGTCAGCCAAAAATTAGTTACGATTGATGTTGATCGAAAAACCTCTAGTCAATGTTGGCAAAAAAATGCATTGACTAAAAATCCTAGCTAACATCAACCAAAAGTAACTATACCTAAGATCAACCAAAAACATCATTGACCAATGTCAATTGAAAATGCACTGACTAACTCTTGGTCTAAAAATGTCTGGATCGATATCTGTCGAAATTGTCTTGATTGAGGTAGACCAAAACTACACTAACCAAGATTGATCAAAAATAGTCTTAACCAAGGTCGGTTGAAAATAACTCTTAAAAAGATAGGTATTAAGTTTTCACTTTTTAGCATTTATTACTAAAATTTGTAAAAAAAAATATTATAACATTTAAGTGAATATAAATTAGATATAATTATATCCATATCCATTTAAATGGATTGGATCTTGAATCTAAATTATTTTTAAAAAATAAGAATATAAATTTAAAGTTCAATTCATTTAAATAGACATGAATTGAATTTTTAGAAATTTAATTCATGTCCACTCCTATAATGTTGGGTAATCAACTGTATTCGATGTGTGATTTCGTATCCGTAACGTTACACAGCCTGGTTGACAAAGAACAACTCAGACCTTACAGTATATCAGCTACCTAAAAAGTTGGTGTACCACAATAAATCATAACTTTACGAACAATACACATTGACACATAAATGTGGGCTACTAAGTTGTCTGATCAGACCCAATAAACACCCCAGTGTAATTCAACTTTCTTCCATCGTTGTTCTTTGTTATTTCAGGTAGAACAATACTAGGGGGGCCTCATGAAGACAGTACGTGGAAAGCTGATAATGTAAATTAGTATTTTTGTGTATTTTAAATTTAAATATCTTTTAATATATATACCCGCCCATTTAAAAATTATTTAGAAAAATATTTAAAAGTGTAATACATATATAATTACTAATTCATTTAAATTTAATTAATTTATAAATATTGGTAAAAAGATAAAATATTTCAAATTATAAAATTATGCACAATTAATTTTAAAATTTTTAAAATGAAAAGATAAAAAATTAAGAATAACAGGTATAATTATTAACAAGTAAAGAATTAAGAGATAAAATGATATAAAAAATTAATAGATCATGATTTTTTAATCTTTGCTAGCAGGATTTATAATGATTATTTTATTAAAAATATTTAAAATATTTCATACTAATTAATATAGAATGTTTACGTGCATGCCTTCAATAAAAAAATTTATTTTTAATTTCTTAATCATTACTCTTAGGACAACCAATTAATAAACTGTTGAAGAATGATAGTTGCACTCGTGTGTGTGATTCTTTGCACGAATTAATGTTAAGTCATTCAAAAAGTTATAATAATAACCATCAACCACATGAATCAATTAATGTAAGATTATTTTAGTAATCATATCCTAAAATATGCAATTGTATTAAATATTTAATTTTTTTTATTATCTACCATAATTCTACCCGATTCGAAAAAGATTATTTTAGATTATTTTCATTAGAAGATACATGTAGTTAGAAGAAAAAAATTATAATATATATAGTGTGTTAAATTTTCTCCAGTAACTTACTACGTGGAGTGTGAGAAGAATAGGTAAGTCCATGTAACATTACTGCTAATCTTTTCAGCATCTGTTACAACTGACCATCAATTATTCAACTAGGCCAATGTATGATTGAGATATAATTTGGTTCATGTGTACGTCGACACTCGATCTGTACCACAAGTTGATTGATATAATTGATTGCATTGTATGTATGCACTGCAAATACACTAATTAAATACAACACACCAGCTAACCACCTACACACAAGTATTTAATTTTCGAGTGATATTATAAACAATGAACTGATGTCTTTTCTAAATATATTATTAAACCAAAGTTTTCAGCCTAACCTTGCCCCTTTTTTCTCTTGTCATATCGGGATCATGGGAGTTCATAAATCTAGATTTCTTACTATTATATTCCTTCTTTTTATACTAGTAATACTGCTCCATCTTTCAAGTTGCAGGCACATTTCCTGGGGGCTTAAAGAAGAGATTATGGAACAAAGAACAAGAAGCAGGTTCCCCTTTTCTTCATTCCCACATAGTTATAATTCTGCTGGAATCAAAGACAACAAGGTCAGTGGATTTCATACTGTTTCACATACAGCTACTCCAGGTGGACCAAACCCACTTCATAACTGAATGAAAGAAAAATAGGCATCATCATCATCATGAAGTCTCTAGTGAAAGCAGATCTGGTATAATTAACTACAAAGGGTAGCAATTTCTTAGAAGCAAGACATAGTTTGATTTCATTATCCTTAATTACCTTTGCAGAATCCAAAATGCATGGTGCTTTAGTTAGTTTGCATCATAAGTTTTACAGTTTACATATATCACTTGAAAGTTGCTTGTACTTAATTAATTATGAGGGTTATCTGGCATAGTATATATATGGTGAAGGAACATGTAATGCACTTGCCCATAGTCTATGTTGATTATCTCACTATAGCAATAACGTTCTTTCCAATTAATATGTTCGTCTTTCATCTGTATCTTGTCAAATCCTTACTGCAGAAGATCCAAACTAGTAGCTAGAACCGGGTGTTTAATTAGTTATGCATCAGTAAGCTTTAGAGGCGCATAGCTTGAAAGCTCCGTGAAGTAATTTTCGCGTCTTTTTGAATAGTTGATGCGAAATTAAAGATAACTGCATGTAACTGGATTGCAACCACACACGTATGAAGTTGAATTAGTAAATAAGATTAATTTCCATGTATTTTTAGTGTAAAAAATTATATACCATCAACTAACTAAAAAAGATTTATAAAATAATTATCGATAAAATCAATAGCTAGATCAATTATATATGACAATTTGAAATTCGACAATGTAAAAATCCTTTACTATATATATATATATATATATATATATATATATATAAAATGTTATACAATATTTACTCTTAGTTTATATACGTAGCCTTAATTTTTTATTTTTTAGTTGCCTTTTCTGCTTGAAACTATGCAAGCTAAAATCTCCTTAGTATATCCGTCTAGTGGTGAAAAGTAGTGACAACTTGTACAGTCGTACAACGTCCTAGATTAAATGTTGTTGCTGTGTAAAAAATAACATGCAAGCTAAAAACACTTGGGAGGGCTATTCCAAATCAGTTTGACCCAAAAGTTTAGCATCATAAGTTAAAACAAAATTCTGTCAAAAAAATAATAATTTAAAGACAAAATGTGCATATTCTACCCATGACTTCATCTTCTATTGTACCCACCCGTTAACCTTTTCTTTACACACGCCTTTCATATATTCACACAAAAAATCAATTATTTCCTTTGAAAAAAAATTGATTTTTATAATTGTAACCAAACATAAATTAGATTCTACTTTTCTTAAAATGTCTAAAAAAATATGACTAAATTACTTCATGTCAAAATCACTTATTTTTTTAATCTTAAACAAATCTACCCTATACGAAGAGATGATATATGGTCAATAATATAAAAGATAAAGATAATATCGGGAAAAAGATAATATCATCAGAAAAGATAATCTAATTTTTATATTGATTTCTAATTCTTATTTGAAAACATGAGAGATCGTTGATAGTTGCAGAAAACGCCTAAGTGGTACACCGGCACAATACAATTCACAGCTTAAATCCCTAGAGTGAGAAGTGATAGTTGAGCGGATCAATGACAAACAAAGTAGTATTTCAGATGCTTATTTTATCTTTATTGTCGAAAAATAATCTGTTGGAAAAACTAACAATAATAATAATAATTTTGTTTGGTACAAAGTAATTTTGTGTAAATTTTTAGGTCCAGGTATATGTAAGAGGAAAAGAAATAAAGGGGAAGTTGGTGGACAACTATATGGACAGAATTAGCGAGTAAATGTGAGTTGCCTGATAGTGTTCTTCTCCACATAATGAATTTTATGGAAACAAGTCTGCTATTCAAATTTGTGTCTTTATCTTGAAGATGGAAGGACCTTTGCAAATACCTCACAAGTCTCAATCATTTTCCCAAACGGAAGTTTAGGAGATATAAGATAGACTTGATGATAAAGAGTAAAGGGAGGAAGGAATGGATCACGGTTTCGAATCTCCTTACTAATAAAAACTATTAGGAAATTTGTGTCTTGGGTTATATTTAATCGAGATGACTCATATTCACTACTTAATCATGCTATAACGAGTTTGACTGATGGTGAAGCCCTTGGTAGGGTTATGCAATATGCCCTGTTTCACAATGTCTGGCGGTTGAAAACTATCATATGTATAAGTTCAAGTTATAGACCCAATATTGTGTCACTCCCTTTAATCTTTTGCTGACAGTCTTTGACATCTCTTAAGCTTTCCAATGGTTGGTGGAATCCCTGCGTGATACTACTTCCAAAATCTCTGCACTTTCCTTCATTAAAAAACTTGCATCTCGGACGTGTCACATTTACTACAAGTGAAAATTACTGCCGAATCCTTTTCAAATTGTCGCGTGTTAAATACTTTTGTCCCTGTTTGTTGTTCCTTGCATAATGATACATAAGTCCTCTACATATCTAATCCTACCCCTTCTAGATTGAGAATGGAACCCGGAGGAGATTCCAAATCTTAGTTCTTTCGCTGTCTATGGTTTT
>PYAF01002419.1:375796-387668 GCA_007407185.1 Glycine tomentella | reverse complement strand
TTGAAGAAGTAAATGTTTTCCTCTATCGGAGGGAAGTTTCTGCTCTCATACAATGGCTGCAAGTTCTCGTCAATGTAAAGATACTGGAATTTTGTTTACACACCATTCAAATAATTCTAAATGTAAGTTACTTCAGTATGCTTTTGCCTTTTATTTTTCCTAATGCTTATAACATGTCTGCATTCATAGGTCAATTTTTTTGTTATTGCTCATTCTTGTATTAATTTCAAAATATTCATGTCTCTAATTCACTCTAATTATGTAGGGTCTCTTATATCCCAGTTCAATAGGAAATCAACCTCCATGCTTTGTTAGATTGAGTTATTCAAAGTGAATCATCCCTTTGAAGTTATATCTGATGATGAAGTAAACAGAGTAATGGAGTACTTGTTTCAAAACTCTCGAATGGCCAGAGTTGATGGCAAATTTAAATAAATAATTCGAAAAAAGGGGCACTTTTTTAAAAAAATTGAAATTTGGGCCTGTTGAACACGCCTAAAATGGGCGTGTTCAAACATGCCTAAATTGGGTGTGTTTAAACATGCCTATTTTAGGCGTGTTTGGGTTGTATGACTCTATTTAAGATGGCTCCAGAAAAGCAGCCTCCAGATGCATTGGTTAGTGAGTTATTGTTTGGGTCCATTTCTTTAGATAGTGAGTTGTTGTTTAAGCATTCTTTAAGCGTCTGTATTTTACCATTACATCCTTTAAAGTTTTTGTTTTTGTTGGCGACAAGATATGAGTTCAGGCAGTGAGAGTGTTCATGTTATGTTATTTTTTAATGGAAGAAAAGTTTGAGGACGACAGGGTGTTGTTTTTTAAGGGGAGAACAGGTCAACACCTATCAATCGAAGATCAACAGTGAGTGAATTATATGACAAGATACGCAAAAAATTAGGTCTAAAAGACAACCAACGTATCACTTTGGTGATGGCAAGATTATGGCAACAAGATCATTACACAGGGAGTCAACTGCTGGATGATGAAGAAATAGAAATTGTAATGGACCAATTTTTGAAGCAGTCAACGAATGATTTGTTAGAATAGTACGTGGATTATACCGCAGTGGAGGATGTTGTTTTACCCTTATCCATACGGTCAGCCGCTTTTAATTTTGCACATAATGAAGCATCATATGCTGCTCCAGGTGTAAACGTGTCTGAGGAAGTTGAACATGACACAACTTGGGTTATGGATGATGATGACGACGATGTCGATGATGAAAATATCGCAATGGAAGATCGTCTTCTTGAGGAGGATGTTATTGCGTCGGATAATGATGTGGATGCTGGTGTGCATGTGACTGGATTCGAAGGAGAAACTAATGTGGGATCGTCTCAAATCTATCATCATGCCGACGTTGGATCTACTCAACCAGAACAAGCTATTAAAGGTATGTTAGATTGCTTTAATCAGTGAAACTATAGTGATATATGTTTAGTTGTTAGGTGACATGTTAGATTGCGCATAGAATTAAATTCTTCTGATTTTGAATCATCATAATATCTAGACCTAGTTCTCCTATTTGAATAGAGGCTATTATAGTTGTTAAATATTGTTTGACCTAAGAAATTATTTCAATTTAAATGTAAAATCAAAAAATTTGTTAGTGAGAAATTAAGTTCTGCCTCCATGTTGTTCTTGTCTTTGTTTTTCTTTATACCCTTACTATTCTTTTCACTGTCTGATCCTACATAATCATTTTCAATATCTTTTTATTGGTTTGAGATATATAATTCAAGATTTCTTTCATTAGGGTATTCTGCTTGCCTTCGTCCTATTATAGTATTTTATTTGGCTGATATGTTAAGTGTTGAGGTCGTTCCTTTTTGGGATGGAATTCCACATTACACACATATTGATTGGAATCATCCAAGCGAAGAAGAATCTTTTACCGGTTCTGCTTCGGGTTCGGGTTCGGGTTCAGGTTCAGTGCAAGGTCATTGGCAATTAGGGGATGACTTGTTTGTTAAACAGAAATTTGCATCCAAAATGGAGGCACCAATTGCAATTAAACGGAACCTCATGAAGGAGCATCAAGAAGCAATTGTGGTTGAGTGCAAGCCTAACAAATTTAGCGTGAAGTGTATTTGAAACAACGATGGTTGCCCTTGGAGGGTTAGGGTAATCAAACCAACGTACAGTGAGAAGTAGCTTGTTTCAAGATGGGGTGGAAAACACAATTGCCTGAATGATCATATTTCACAGGGTCACAAACAGCTTGATGTTGATGTTATTGCTTCACTTGTAGTAGGTATGTTTCATTTAAATTTGGTGAATATGAAGAATATTGTTTTTAAAAGTACGTTGTTAATGTCAATGTTACCATTTCATTGTTAGGAATGGTTAAGGAGGAACTGTCTGTGTCAATTGCATTGATTCAGGAGAGGATCACCAACATGTATGGATTTCATATGGAAAGACCTGGTATGTGAAGCAGAAAGCAATGGCAATGATTTATGGGGATTGGGAAGAATCTTACGCAGTTTTGCCGAGGTGGTGTGACTACATGCTTCATTTTTCACTAGGTTCTTTTTATGATATTCAAACAAATGCTTATTTTGTGGCAAATCGACTGGTATGGGCAAAGTTTGTGTTTCAACGCATGTTTTGGATTTTTAGGCAGTGTTGCGAGACTTTTAAATTTTGCAAACCCATTATTCAAATTGATGGGACTCATTTATATGGCAAGTATAAGGAAAATTGTTGATTGTCACGACTCAGAATGGAAATAATGAGTGTCTGCCACTGGCATTTTCCATTGTTGAGGGGGAGACGTTGGAAGCCTGGGAAGACTTCCTTGCTAACATTCGCCTCCACGTTACCCAAATGCAAAATATATGTCTCATTTCAGATCGGCACCGGAGCATCATATCTGTTGTGGAGAATCATGCCGGTTGGCAACCACCTTTTGTGCATCACATGTTTTGCCTTTGTCATATTACCAGTAATTTTAATCAAAGGTTCAAGAGTGCAAGATTGAAGAAGACCCTCAAGACTTTAGGTCTGTTAACAACTATTTTGAATACATTAAGCTGAGACAAATCTGTACACGAAATAGTGTTAATGTTATTATTATTCTGCAGGTTATACTCCCAGTATGGTTGATTTTGACACCGCGTTTGCACGGTTTCGTGATACCAGTCCTGAGGTTGTAGAATAGATTGATGGCATCCCTAAGGAAAAGTGGACATGTGCATATGATGTAGAGGGGAGAAGATATGGTCATATGACAACAAACTTGTCAGAATCAGTGAATAGGGTGTTCAAGGGAGCAAGGAACATGCCATCACCGCTCTTGTGAAGCACATGTACACCCGATTGGTTCATTATTTTGTATGCAGGGGTCAGGCGGCTGTTTCACAGCTTGAACATTCACAGCGACATTGCAAAAATTTGGTTGAGGCTATGAGGCATAATCAAACCTTTGCTACAGGCCACCATGTAGGCACGTATAATGTTGAGCAAACATTATTTCAGGTGGAGGAGGGGTGAGATAGGATATATTCAGTCAAACTTGCAGAGCGTTCTTGTCAGTGTGGCAAATTTAAGGCCTTCAAATACCCATGTAGTCACGCTACAGCTGCTGCTTTACATGTTCGCCAAAATCCTTATCAGTTTGTGGATGATGTCTTCCTCGTAAGCAACTTGGTTCAGGCTTATTCATTGCCATTGTAGCCAATTGGTAATGAACGTGCTATTCCACCGAGTGAAGGTCCAGTTGTCATACCTGACAGGGAAATGTTGCGTGCAAAAGGTCGTCCAAGGTCCACCAGAATACATAACTAGATGGACGAAGTGGAAACAATTCCAAGACACGTCAAATGCGGAATTTGCAAGCATGTTGGACTTAATTAGAGGAATTGTCCTACTCGTGGTGGTACTTCATGAATTTGTAATTATGTTTTTTAATTAATGTGATGTTAATGCATTTGATTTATAAAAAAGTTGACTAACCCTAGAATTTGGTTGTGAGAGGTGATATTACTTGAACTAATCGATCCTATTATGCCTATGCATAAAAGTAAAAGAACTAATCGATCCTATTACTTGAAATAAAATCTTGAAGTTTTAGTGATTTTTTCTTGTTTTTGAACCACTTCACTAATGCGTTTTAGGGCCGAATTGAGACTCAAAAGTTATCTGATTGACTTTATTGACATGGAAACAACGAAAACAAAATATTATCTTAACCAAAATAACTCATACACATAATAATCTAGGTGCCAAAAGTTGTCCTCATGGAACTTTTTAAAAGCATGTGCATTTCGGTTAAGCAATTTAATACATGCCTACAATAAACAATGAAACTTAACCTAAACCCTAATAATGTACCATTTTTAATAATTCTGGCCCCTTACCCTTACCCTAATTCTAGACACTATACCCAAAGTCTATACCATAAACGCTAACCCTAATATATTAACTGAACCATGGTCACTAATCGTAGGTTAGAGACACTTTTAGTTTACGCTAGTACGTCAAAGAATTCAATGCTTTATGTCACTATGTTAGAGACACTTTTGTTTTACGCTAGTGTGTTAGAGACACTTTTATTTAACTTCAAGGAATCTACTGCTTCAAACCCTAACCCTAACACACTGAAATACGACGTGACTTAACACGCCTAACAAAAGGGGTGTGACTTAACACGTCGAAATAGGGTGTGACTTAACACGCCCAACAAATAGGGCATGACTGGACACGCCTAAAATTGGGCGTCACTCACCCCTATATAAGGCATACACTCCCACTCCCAGACAACATGCCTCCGCAATCGAAATTGAATCTGAATACAATGGCATTCTTAGGAAAAACAAGCAGTCAGAACATTAGTAACTCCAAATTAGCATTCATTTTTCCAAATGGATCAGTCAAACACAACGAAAAAGGGGTTTCTTTTCAATGCCATTCTCCAATACCAATGCGAGTTCCTAGTGAGTGTTCTTTGCAGACACTCAAGAGCAGGATGCACGACACCCTTCTGCTAGCCAGTCACCACTTTCTTGATGAAATCTACTACCGACAACCATCCATATATGCAGGTTAGTAATATTTTATTCATTCTTTAAAACTCACAAATGATAATGATGTTTGCACAATGTTAATGTGCAACGACCAAATGTCAAGTGCTGGCCCTATAGGAATATTATGCACCATCAACAGAACACTTGATGGTATACTCAACCTACTTTGATCCACCATCGTCCCTACACATGATACAATGCTATATTACAACGGCAAGTGGAACATAGCACGACAAGGCAGTTTTGTGGGTTATTCCTTCACTGGAACAAACCCAATAAGGTTTGAAATTCCTTCACGATGCAACATTGAAACACTAAAGGATGTCATAAAGCAAGTTGCGCCTGTTGGGGTTCTTCCTTATGGAATTCACAACTTACAACTAGTAAGGAAATTGTTTTTCCAACAGCCAGGCCATGCACAATATTCAGACTACACAATCGAATATCACATAATAGAGTTGACAAGCGATGAAGACGTGTTTAAGTTGTTAGCAGAATCCAATTACTGGAAACGTTATTGTCTAATAGAGATTTTAGCTATTTTTAACAAACCAGTTACCCAAATGGAATGAGACATGGTGATAATGTTGACTAGAATCATTCATTGTGTTAAGTAGTGTTTTTGAGGTTTGGTTATGTTCAATTATCATTGTCATTTAAAATGTCGGTTACGTTATCTTCTTTTATCAAGTACTGTTGTCGGTCGTTTGAATTGTTGTCTTTGTTATCGATTACTATTTTTCACGGCGTTACTAATTGTTAATATCTCGACTGATTAAAATAATTGTCACCATAAAAAAGTTATAAACAAATGTAACTTAAGAAATAAAATCTATTACAAACTGAAATGAAAAAACACAAACAGCAAAAAAACTAAGACTCTGGTGACCACTGATGATGACACGCCTGACGATCAGGTAGCCTCCGTCTACGAGGTCACGGGGAATGGTCTGGCTGAGAAGGGTCTTGCTGAGAAGGGTCTGGCTGAGAAGGGCCTGCCCTATAAGGATCTATATATGGAGGTGGACATGGAGTGCCCTGCTCTGAATATGAGGGTTGGGGATGCTCATCAGCTGGGGTGGAATACGGTACATTTGATGGCCAACCACCACAACCTGCAGCAGAATAATCAAGCTGGGAGAGCATGTTGTCAATGTCGGCACCAGTCCACTCAGTAGGAACTACGTCACTACTTTCCCCAACATCCGCTGGTGCCATCGCCATTACCGTAGCCACATATACAGGCTAGGAGTCAGCGGGTGGAGGCATGACTCTGTGAACTGCTTCCCCCATACCTCATATTACCCTATTGATGAGACTCGTAATATAGGGGTTGGCTGCCGTATGTCGGTGCTACATATGGAGGCCTAAAATAACCCAAAGTACGAGGCCTGGCATTTACAATTGGCTCAGAAACATGATGCATCGGTTGCTGTCTACGCTCTAGCCCATGCCCCTCCCGTCTTCGACGGCCAACGACAACTGACACTTGTGGCTCCTCTTGAAGCTGGTGTCTGGTGCATGTGACCCTGCCTCCTCCAGGCGGCAACTCTCTTTGAATATAGAGATTATGCGTCCGACTTCCTGCTGCACCCACTCACGACTGTAGGGCCACTGATCATGACTAAGGGCGAAGTACAGCATCTCCAGCTCATCAATCTATAAATTAAGATATATAAACATTACTGTCAATCATGTGTTCTATCATAATAAACATAAATAGACAAATTATCATTTCAGCAAAACTTACACCACATCCAGTCTTGGCAGCCATCTTCGATATGTGCCGCTTTCCATTTTCCCTGTACCAAACCATGTACTCATGGTTTGGTGACATCAAGCCCTGAACCAGAGGGGGAAGGTCGATGTGCTGGTCTCGAACCTCCCACCGTCTAATAAACGGTCTCAACTTATGGACCCAATTGTCTTCGTGTTTACCACATAAAGAAAGGTCATGCACACCCCTCAGCTTCCTGGGCCTAGGTGGGATTGGCTGATCCCTCCCAAATTGGTGCATGCATCTGTCCGACTGTGAATACTCCACGGTGTGGAAGCATATAACAGGAGTAGTTGCCATCCACAACAGTCGCTGCTGCTCAGATGCACCAAGAAAGTGGTAATCTAGATATGGTTGTCAAACCACCTGCACAAACCAAGTAAACACACAATTATGTAATGACATGGATCATGAAAGCACAATAATAAACACTTACAAATAACTAAGCGTACCTCATCCCGACTGAGGGATTCCAATCTCATCCTATACCAGAGCAGCTCATGTGCTTGAAATCGGCCAAAAGCATTAAACCTTATTTCAAAATAATTGTCATTAGGATACTATAAGACTGCATTACACAAATTGTTTTAAAAAAATCAAATATACTAACACATACCGGTGTCTATAATGCCACTCTGAGTGAGTTGGTAGCGGAATGCAAGATCATATAGTTTTTCAATTTACACTAAAATATAGTGATTCTGGATATAACTGAAAGCCAAACCAAACTTGTGTGGCAAGCAGTCCGAAGACTCTGCTGAAGTTGAAGAATTTCTCCCCTTTCCCATTCTTTAAAGGACTATTAATTGTGATAGTTCCACCTTTTGTATTATCTATCTACTGTGCTTAAATAATTTGGTTGTCTAACATCACTACTACAAATGGTTGTTTCTACGACGGGCAATCAATGACGGTTGTAAGAAAATCGACCTAGTATCGTATGTGGTGGCAATTTTGTAATTATTTGAACAATAATACAAAAACGATGTCGGTTTATACAATGACCGACGTTGTAGATTATAATATACGGTTATATATAAACCGTCGTTGTCTTCAGTTATTCAAAGTCGGTTTCCATAATAATCGTCTTTGATTCATTTTTAAAAATTAAAAACCTAAATTAACCTAGTTGTTTCACTCGACCTTCTTCGATGAATTCTGCGCCACTGTCTCACAACAACATATGTGCCACTGTTTCACTCCAGGTTTGATGCTCAGTCGTACACAAAGAAGCCATTTCACTGCACCATTGCCATGTAAGTTGTGCGAGGTGACCATTAAAGAGTTTATGCGTTCGTTCCAGTGTCGTGAGGAGCTCTGCAGTCATTTACAGGTATGGGTATAAGAAGCTCCATTGTTTGTGCTTGTTCTTTACTTGCTTACACATTTGGCATGGTGTTGTCGAAGTAATGGAAGGTCGTTGCTTCCGAACTTGCTACCACCATTTTTGTATTTTCAAAATTCCTAATGTGGGTGTTTAACTTAATATTTGTGTTTTTGATAAATGACTAATTAGTTCGCGAAATCAATTACTCAAATTTTGAAATGCGTGTATCAATTTTGAAATGCATGGGTGTTTAACTGAAATCTTTGTAATGTGAGATATGAAGTCTTTCATAGTGTGTGTCCATGTTTGAACCATGTTATTGGGTTTCCCTTTCTTTCAATGTTCCTGCTATTCTTTCTAATTTCTAGCCAATTACTTTAGGGATAAGTGCTAAGAAGGAAGCGTTACCACCTTTAGGGAAAATGCCATTAATATAAAAGTCATACAAGAAACACATAAAATTAATCAGGTTTAATAGAGAAATCTGTTTTAGGATTTTGAGGAATCATTAAATGGATGTTCCAAATAATTGTGAGAGGAATTGGAAAGGAACTAGAGTGTGTTGTATCCTCTACCTTCTATCTACTACTTACTAAGTTACTGTGATGGTGCCACTGGTTGTGACTTGTTAGAGGAATTGAACTGTTTTTGAGCATGTAAGTTTATAATTGGGTTTTAGGTTGTGCGGATTTTATAGCTTACTTTGGCATGGTAGAAGAAACATGTTATTCTAGTTTCATTTGTTCTTAACTTCATGCCACAACTTCACACCAACATGGTAGAAGAAACATGCTATTCTAGTTGCATTTGTTCTTAACTTCATGCCATAACTTCACACCAAGAACTGCAGCCAAATTCAGAATAAAATTTGCATGACCAAGCTTTCATCAAATCAAGCACTTAAAACTTGTTTTGACTTCACAATTTAAAAAATCTAGTACTGACATTTTCCAATTATCAGTTGATATGTATGTTTAATTTAATTTTGTAGAAATCAACTCTGAGGTGGAATGAGGATGAGTCAATTGCAGAACCTACAACATATGCCTCAGATCATCCAAGTCTTGATTCAGTTGATGATGTCTCAGTATACAAGCATGATATGCCATCCCCAGTAAAGAGTAAATCCAATGCTCTTAAAGGTAATACTTCTGTCTTCCAATTAACAGTAAAAAAAGAAAGAGACACGATCAACTGCAACAAATTGCAAAGCATAGATTTGTGTTGCGCCAAATACTTGATGCGTAACTCACGGCAAGTGCACCAATCGTTCAAGTAATAAAAATGATAAGTAAAGATCGTTCCCACGAGGATTGAGATATTAAATTATATGTAATTTAATTTTCTTAATTATTGGAATAGAAAATAATAATATAGATGAAATTTGGATGGAAATTGGTTTAATAATTGTAAATAAGATTAAGAATAAAACGATGTAAATTGAATAATTCAGCAAGATTTAGAAGTAATTATGGTAAAGCACATTCCCCGCAGTTCTCTCTATGTAATTGAATTGATAAATTAACTCCAACTAATATAATTACTCAGACATACGCTTCTCTAATATAGTTAAACCTGATTCCTCGGTCATTTAACCGTTTAATCTAGACCAAGAACCCTAATTTCTTAGTGATTCCCTTTAGATTAAGCATGAAGTTAGTATATTAATTATCTGCAGTCCTTTATCCCTATCTCTAGGTAATATCGCAACCGTTACTCTATTGCTTTCAGAAACTATAATTCCAATATTCCTATTGTGAATTATAACCCTATTTAATCTAATAGAGTGATCACTTCTAATTAGATTTAATCAATGGAAAACACAACAAAGGAAATTAATTATAATAAACTTTATTAACAATCAATTCAAATGACACAGAGTTCATATAGGATCCTAGATAAACCATAATTACAAAGAGGAATTAGCCAGACATAATTATGTCTAGCTTAATATAATGATAATAAGGTAGATGAGAAAGAATACAAAGAATGAAGAGTAATCAAACCCCTCAATCTTGGCCTTCTTCTTGATCTTCCTCCAATGCCTTCTTTGATGTTTTTGCCTCTTCTATTGATGTTCTCACTCTGTTTCTAGCTGCTTTTCCGTCCTACTAAAGTTATATTTATACCCAGATTCTAAAACCCTAAAAGCCCATGAGTTTTATCTCATTTAAAAGTAACTTTATAAAATTCCGTGACGTCCGCGCGGTTCGCGCGGACTTTGGCTCGACTCGCGCGACACTCCAGTGTTGCTGGCGCGGTTAGCGTTGTTCCTACGCGACTGGCGTGAACTTCCAGAATTGCTTGGCTCTTTATTTTGCTTCTTTTTCTTCTATTTCTTGCTCTTGAACATTAAAATAACAATAATTAATAATAAAAACCAAAAGTAATGAATTTTAGACTTATTCTAGCATTTATTTAATATTTCCTACTTATTTTCCTAATAAAACTAACCTAAAAACTATATATGCTTGCAGCATATCAAATAATTCCCAGATTTATATGTTGTTGTCCTCAGCAATAAAGCAAAACTTAATTGTATTAGAAATCATATTCAATGATCAAGCATATCATCACATAAACAATTCCTAGAACTACTTAGTAACATGTAATTGAATTCTTCATGAAAAATTCAAGAATACTTATCAAGTCCATCAATTATAAAAATATAACTTGGATACCCCTCACCAAGAGATATAAATCACTCATCACTCAAGTGTTTTGGGTAATATAATCTCTCAATTCCTCCAAAGCTATAATACTACCATAAGCTTGATTATATTCTCAAGTTTCTGAAAATAAGAAACATGAATATATGCATAGTCAATCAAAAGGTCTTTTAAAGGTTGTAATGTGGTCTGGCTTAAAGGTAGGAATAATATGGACAATGGTTAAGGTTGAGATTGGATTCTATTAGAATTAATCAAACTCTACTTAATCATTCTGTTGCTCTTATTCTCATGTCCACCTTGTACCTCTGGTTTCCCTCTTTGATCTCCCTTTGTTTTTGGGAAAAAAAATTGGAAAGTAATTATATTTACATACTAAGGGAATACATTTTAGATCTACCAGCTGGTATTTCAAACATGTTATTTCCAACTGAACTATTTCCAAAATTAGTTTCTAGATCTCATTCCATTGGTACTTAAAATTAAACCCAAAAATTTGTCTTCTTGGGTAACTTCTTTCTTCTCTTTCCTATGGACATTCATCTTTTATTCTCCATAACTTTGACCTAATTCTCCTTTCCTCCAATCTCATCAAGGTAGTCAAGGATAAAAATGTTAAAATGAAGGAACACTTCACACTTAACCAAGAGGGGGGGTGAATTGGTTAGCCTTGGTAAATTCAAAATTTCTTTCCAAGTAAAATATCAGAGTTTAATTTCCCTTTGGATCTTTATCAAAAACCAATGAAGAAAACTTTATTCAAACACCTTCCAAGATTTGTAATGCCTTAACAACCAAATTAATTTTCAGAAATCAAACTAAAAATTAATCAAACATGCAGTAAATGAAAGAGCACAAGATTTATACTGGTTTACCTCAAAACCTATGAGGCTACATCCAGTTTCTTCTACTCAACACTAGAGTAGAGTTCCACTATATCAACAACAATCCTTACAAGCAATTTACAAGCTCCTCTTCATCAACCCTAGATGAAGTTCAGAGATCTAAAACCCTATTAGATCCTTAGAAGCTAATACCCACACTGAGAACACTACTCAGCTGACCTTAGAGA
>PYAF01002419.1:356805-375696 GCA_007407185.1 Glycine tomentella | reverse complement strand
GTAATGCATGAATGATTATTAATGAAAAACATATAGAAACTTGGATCAACAGAAGGCTTCTTTTCCTTTTACATTGAATCATAAATTTGATCTTCAAGCCTTCAAACCTTCAAACATGTTGAAAGCCAAAACTATTCCAAGTTCTTTAATCTTTAAAAAGCTCCCCCTTAGTTCAGCATTCCTTCAAATCAACAAAAAAGGTTTCAATTGTTAGGTGAATGAATAGAAAAGGCCTAGGCTCAAAGTGGCTAACAAGGGATATCTTTAAGGTTCAAGTCATTTGGCCCTGGCTTAAAAGAAAGAATATGCCTTTATCATATCAACCATGCAAATATCATAGAGAAACAAATCAAATTCTAGAGTATTATTCACAGTGAGGTCACTCTGAAAGAAAATATACTGTATAGGCTCAATCCTCACAGTTATGGTATCAAGTTAATATTCCATTGATTTCCTATGAAGCATCCTATTCTTTTTCATAATGTACTTCAATCACAAAAACTAACATAGCTCTCAATCATGTCATATGTAATTCTATACTCTACCTATCTCATTTAAATTCCAAAACAATCTTCAATATGCATTTAATCCAACTTTATCACTGCATTAGCAATTCATCATCTGAAAACTATTCACAGCTCTAGCATTTTATTCATCTAAATCCTAAATTCTATTAGACATCATTTATTATTCAATTATGAAATTTTCAAAAATAACGCAACTATGTGTTCCCCATTCCCAGATTTAAAACATTGTTGTCCCCAACAATTAAATAAAAAAATTCATAAAAAGGGAAAACACATAACTACATTTTTTTAAAAAAATAAAAATAAAAAAAACATTTTTGCAATATAACATCCATCTAAACAGAATTATTTATTTAAACTAAAATTTAACCCATTCACACATGTCCAAATTATAAATTATTAAATTCAAACCAAATTGTTCAACATGCACTGAAATTTAAACATCAACAACAAATTAAATTTTGTCCATTAATCCTGTGAATGTCTCTCATAATCCTCCATAGTATCATCAACAGCAGCTGAAGGCTGTGAAGGTCCAGGAGAGACTCCGGCTGGTGCTGCACCATGTCGCTGGTAAGGGGTGAATTGAACTGAAAAGTGTCTACACAAATTCTCCATCATCTGATTCTGGTGCTCCAATCTGGACTGAATCTGCAGGTAACTGGGAGAATCCTCATAAACTAATTCATGACTCGGGCCTCTAACAGTAGTAGAAGATGATGCTCATGGTGGCGGTGGTGGTCCTCGGACTTCAGGTTGAGGAATGTCCGCACGGGGACTCCTCTCAGCAATTTGTTCAGGTGTTAACCTGGAAGCGCTGATCAACTGCTCCTACCACTGAGTGTCTATTGCAGCCAAGTATGTCTTGTGCGTCATAACAGATGCAATTTTAACATCCATAGGTTCATCATCAGGAATCTCCAAACCTGCTTTCCTACAAAGCTGAGATATTAGTGAAGAATGAGCAAGGAAGGACTTACTGCTACCATCCTGTATCATATGCAATATCCTATCAGATAGGATACTTACAATGTCTAAGTTATCATCTCCTAGCAGCACATGGAGAAGGATGACCCTCTCAACATTCACATCGGTGAGATTTGTCGATGGAATAACCGTGTGATTGTTGAACTGGTGCCAAAATTCTGCTTCCCCAGTCAAATCTTGCTTCTTCAATTTTTCCGGCACATAATCCATTCCAGATTTTGGCTTCCATGCAGTATACAACCCTGTAATGTTTATCCTAATCTCTTATGTTGTTTGAGGCATGTCATCCCTGTAAACATTCCTAATAGAGATAGGCTGCATTTTATAAAAAGTGTTAATGAAAGCACAAGACTGGAAAGGATAATAAGCAGTGTCTAAAAACTCCTCAATGGTGTCAGAATTAAATGGGACTTCAATGCCTCTGACCCAATTGACTCTATGCCTTTCAACTGTTTCTTTGTTAACATTGGCTAAAAATTCCTTTAGAATAGCACTTGAACTTGGTTCAGCAAAACTGACCAAGGTCTTCAAGTCCCTTCTGTTAATGACATCCAAAATTGGGGAACCTTCAGGAAAGTCTTCCCAATCTATTCTCTTCTCCAGGATGATCTTCTTCGGAGCGTACCAGTTTTCATACCTTTGTTGGCACTCTATAGTTCTGAATTTTTCCTCATCAAAGTCAGTGGTTCTTGCTCTTTTAGTACCCGATGTAGCACCCCTTCTTCTGTCTTTCTCAACTTGCTTACCCTGAAACTCAGAAAAATTCTCATACTACATACAATAAATTCCAAGATTGTTGCAATCAAATCTTAAATATTTCTTTATTTCAAATAGACAGACAGAATTAATAATGGACCATAAAATTTTAAAATTATATAGAATTAAATATTTGACACTTAATTCCCAAATAAATCTAATAATTCCCAGATTTATTTGGTTCTATATAACTAAATTGTAAATTCAAAGAGTGCACCAATCATAACATTTAGCAATTTCAATTTTTTTGTTTAAAGTATGATTTGAGTTTAGACACAACCCTAATCTACTCAGTAAAAAGCAAATAGCACTTTTCAATTAACTCCAAAGGTCTTCATGCATCAACATGTTTTTCATGCTATTAAATTTTTTTCATAGACTAGAATACATCAAGAATCAAGCATTGCAATTCATCCCCTAACCATCTAACACAACATGAATTAATCATGGAAATGCAGATGGCACGGTTGGCGCCAAGTTCACGCAGTTCGCGTGAACCCACAGAAGCAATGGCGCGAGTAGCACTGGTCTCCGCGCGGGTCGCGCGGGCTGCAGAACGTGGATACTGCTGAACACGAACTGCATCTTCCTTATATCATCTATCAATCCACACCAACTTCAATCCTAACCTCATGCTTTTCTAAACTACCTTAAAGAATATAAAATACACAGATTAAAGACAAGAAAACACACCTTACACTTTGCCATTGAAGAATCTAGAACTTGAAAGACTCAAGAATTACTTATAAAATACAGAACAAATTTCACCAAAACAAGCAATAGGGGATCCTTCAGTTATATGTTAAACGAAATGCAATAGGAATAGTGGGTTAATGCTTTGTATTTATAGACTTTAGAGAAGTTATTGGTGGTTTATGGCAGTTTTTATGGTTTGGTAACGTTTGGGAGGAAAGTGAATGGTTGTGGCTGCTGAGGGAAGATGGAAAGGTTCCAAATTAGGGTTTCAAAGTTTTAAATTTTAAAAACTACCCTCGTGACCTCACGCGGCTCGCGCCACTTCCCACGCGAGTCGCGTCAATGTCCAGAATGGTTGGCGCGAGTAGCGCTGGGTTCACGCGATCCGCGTGAACCTCCATACTTGCTTTTTCAATTATTTTTGTGATTTGATTTTTTTTTATGGAATCAAAACAGTTAAAGCAAATTTAAAAGAAGCATGCTTCAAACAATGAAAACTTTAAACTTCAAATTAAATTATGCTAACTACTAATTAAATCAAGTATCAAAACACAAGGGAAAACATACAACCCTTGGATTGCCTTCCAAGTAGCGCTTGTTTAATGTCACGAGCCTGACACCGACCCCTTTAATTTTCAAGGGAATCAAGTGGTATGGAAATAGTATTCCTATCCACTTCCCCTCTATGATAAAATTTCAACCGATATCCATTTACTTTAAAAGAGTTATCAGAATTTTGTGGGGCTATTTCAATTGTCCCATATGGAAAAACTTTTTTTACAATAAAGGGGCCAGACCAACGGGATTTGAGTTTACCTAGAAATAATCTCAGTCGAGAATTGTAAAGTAATACCTGTTGTCCCGGTGTAAACTCCTTTGGATGAATCTTCTCGTCATGCCATCTCTTAGTCTTTTCCTTATAAAGCCTAGCATTCTCATAAGCGTTTAATCTGAACTCGTCAAGCTCATTTAATTGCAATAATCTTTTCTCATTAACTTTAGACTGTTCAAAATTAAGAAACTTAGTAGCCCACATTGCTTTATGTTCTAATTCCACAGGAAGATGACAAGACTTACCATATAAAAACTGAAAGGGTGACATACCTATCGGGGTTTTGAAAGTTGTTCTGTATGCCCATAATGCGTCATCTAGTTTTTTTGCCCAATCTTTCCTTGAACTTCCAACAGCCTTCTCCAAAATTCTTTTCAATTCTCTATTGGAAATTTCAACCTGTCCACTCGTTTGAGGATGATAAGGTGTAGCCACTTTATGAGTGACCTCATATTTAGCAAGCAAACTAGAGAATTGTTTGTTGCAAAAATGAGTACCTCCATCACTTATGATTGCCCTCGGTACTCCAAATCTAATAAAAATATGTTTCCGTAAAAATGACACAACTACTTTTGCATTGTTAGTAGGCAAAGCAACTGCTTCCACCCATTTGGAGACATAATCTACTGCTACTAATATGTATTGGTTGGAATATGACTTAGGGAAGGGTCTCATAAAGTCAATTCCCCAAACATCAAAGATCTCCACTTCCAGTATGTTGTTAAGGGGCATCTCATTCTTTCGCGAGATATTACCAGTCCTCTGGCATTTGTCACATTTTTCCACATAATCGCGTGTATCCTTAAAAAGTGTTGGCCAATAATACCCACAGTGTAATATCTTTTGGGTTGTTCTATTACCTCCGAAATGACCTCCATAATCTGAAGAATGACAATGTCAAAGAATCTTTGGCAATTCAGCTTCAGCTACACATCTGCGAATAACACCATCTGTACATCTATAATATAGACAAGGGTTGTCCCATAAATACCTTTTTGCGTCATGAAGGAATCTCTTCTTCTGCTACCAAGTAAGTCCTTCAGGAAGAAAACCTGAAGCTTTAAAATTAGCCATGTCAGCAAACCAAGGACCGTTTTCAGTTACCATCATAACTTTCTCATCAGGGAACTATTCATTGATGACTATTTCCGGTCCATCCTGTAACTTATTCTCCTGAATCCTTGATAGATGGTCAGCTACTTTGTTTTCTACTCCCACCTTGTCCTTGATCTCCAGATCAAATTCCTGAAACAACAGCATCCAACGTAATAACCGTGGTTTTGCATCCTGCTTATTCATTAAGTACTTAATAGAAGCATGGTCAGTGTAGATAATCACTTTAGAACCAATCAAATAAGACCTAAATTTGTCTAATGCATAAACTACAACTAGCATTTCTTTTTCAGTAGTGGCATAATTGATTTGTGCCTCATTTAAAATTTTACTAGCATAATATATTACATGTAACCGTTTATCTTTTCTTTGTCCTAAAATAGCACCTATTGCATAAGCACTAGCATCACACATTAATTCAAATGGTAAATTCCAATTAGGTGCAATCAAAATAGGTGCAGTGGTAAGTTTCTTTTTCAGCACATTAATGCATCAAGACAATTTTTATCAAAACAAAATCTACTCCCTTTTCTGTTAACTGGCTAAGAGGTTTTGCAATTTTAGAAAAATCTTTTATGAACCTCCTATAAAATCCTGCATGGCCTAGAAAACTTCGCACACCACTAACATTAATAGAGGGAGGTAATTTTTCAATTAGCAACAATTTAGCTCTATCTACCTCTATCCCTTTATTAGAAATCTTATGACCTAAAACAATACCCTCTTGAACCATGAAATGACATTTTTCCCAATTTAGCACTAAGTTCGTTTCTTGACATCTTTTTAAAACCTTAGCTAAATTAGCCAAACAAGACTCAAAACAAGAACCGAACACAGAAAAATCATCCATGAATACTTCCAAACCTTTCTCAACCATATCAAAAAATATAGAAAGCATGTTGAGATGTCGCTGGTGCATTGCAAAGGCCAAATGGCATTCTTCTGTACGTGAATACTCCAAAAGGGCACGTAGCTGTCTTCTCCTGATCCTTGGGTGCCACTGGAATTTGGTTATAACCAGAATATCCATCCAAAAAGCAATAATATTCATGGCCGGCTAACCTTTCCAACATCTTATCAATGAAGGACAATGGAAAATGGTCCTTCCTTGTGGCATCATTCAGTTTTCTATAATCCACGCACATCCTCCATCCAGTAATAGTTCTTGTGGGAATTAAGTCATTATTGTTATTTTGAATGACTGTCATTCCACCTTTCTTAGGGACAACCTGTACAGGACTTACCCAAGCAGTATCTGAAATTGGGTAAATCATTCCTGCATCTAACAATTTCACAACTTCTTTTCTTACCACTTCTTTCATGGTAGGATTCAATCTCCTTTGTGGTTGCCTTACTGGTTTCACATCATCTTCCATAAGAATTTTATGCGTGCAAAAAGATGGATTAATCCCTTTTAAATCAGAGATTGACCATCCTATGGTTGTCTTGTGTTCTTTGAGTACTTTTAGCAACTGTTGTTCTTCATATACATCCAACCCTTTATTCATAATGATGGGAAATGTCTCGTCATCATCCAAGAATACATACTTCAATGTCTCTGGTAGTTCCTTCAACTCAACCTTCTGTGCTTTAGTTGATCGCTTAGAATCCACTTTCTCTAATACTTCCCATGATACTTCCACATCTTCTTGTATTGCCTCTGTACTGAAGGCTTCAAGATCTTCTTCCAGCTTCTGGTGATCTGTTTGATCTGCATGAGTTAAAGTGTCTAAAATGTCCAACCTAAAACAATCATGTTTGTCAGTAGGATTTTTCATTACATCGAAAACATTAAATACAACAGATTCGTTATCCATTCTAAGCTCTAATTTTCCCTGCTCTACATCAATCAGTGTCCTAGCAGTAGCTAAAAATGATCTACCTAGTAACAAAGGTATCTCACTCTCACCTTCCATATCTAACATAATAAAATCTACAGGAAAAATAAATTTATCAGCTTTTACCAACATGTCTTCAATTATTCTGGTCGGCTGTCTCAACGAATGATTTGCAAGCTGCAATGAAACTCTACTCGGTTTCAGCTTCGAAATTCCCAATGACTTGCATAAGGACAACGGCATCAGATTTATGCTAGCTCCCAGATCACATAATGCTCTTCCAACGTCAACATTGCCTATCGCAATAGGAATGTTGAAACTCCCTGGATCCTTCCTCTTCGGTGGAAGCTTCCTCTGGATAATCACACTGCACTCCTCAGTAAGTGCTATAGTCTCGCAATCTTGCAATTTATGCTTCCTAGACAATAATTCTTTCATGAATTTTGCATAGTTAGGCATATTAGCTAAAGCTTCAATAAAAAGGGATATTTATATGTAATTTCTTAAACATTTCTAAAAACTTATTATATTGTTGTTTCTGTGCTTGTTGCTTCAGCCTCATGGGATATGGTGGTTTCTCAAAACGAGATAAATCCCATTGCTTCTTCTGGGTTGCAGGATCTTTCTCTTTCTTTTCTTCCTTGTTTACCGGTATCTTGACTACGAGTTCTTCATAAGCATCTTCCTCTTCAGCTTCTTCAACCGTCTTGGGCATTCCTGGATATTTCGTTTCAAGGCCACTTCTGGTGGTGATTGCCTTTGCCTGTTCCCTTGGGTTGATAATTGTATCACTCGGAAACTATCCTTGAGATCTTTTAGTTAACTGCCTAGTTAACTGACCTATCTGATTCTCAAGATTCCTGATAGAGGCATCTTGATTCTTATGATGTGCTCTGGTCTCACTGATGAAGGCATTGGTTTCTTTAATGAACGAATTTGTGACTTGAATATGTTCATTAGTAGTTTTAGACAACTGCAGCATTGCCTTCTCAAGCTCCGATGGTTCCTTAGGTGGAACAGGTGGAGGCTGCAAATAATTGTTAGATTTATAATCTAATCCCCCCCTTGAATCCTCCTTTGAAAGTTATTACCTGGAGTATAGTTTGACGTCCTCTGAAAGTTGGAATGATTTCTTTAGTCATACCAAACTCCATTTACCTGTATAGGGTCAACTCCTACCAACGTAGGACATACATTGGTCTCATGATCTCCCTGGCAGTATTCACATATGGCTGGCTGTGCTCTGATAGTTGAAGCTTGAACTGAAGATCCTTCCATCCGGTCAAGTCTTGCATTCAGCTTTGCCATTTGTTGTGCTAAAAGTTTCTGCTCAACCAACATTGCATCAGTAATTCCTAACTGGATAACATCCTTCTTAGGTTGACATACAATGCTATCACCTTCATTCTGGCCAGTGAATCAATAAGCTCGTAAGTCTGTGTTGTCGTCTTCGATCTAATCGAACCTCCTGTTGCAACATTTACTAGCAGTCTAGATTCTGATTTCATCCCATTGAAGAAGATGCAGACTTTCTTTCCCACAGTCATATCGTACTGTGGACATTTTCGAATCAATTATTGAAATCGATTCCACGCTGCGTAGAGACTCTCTCCCCCTTTCTGTGCAAAATTGTTGATTTCGTTCACCAACCTGTTATATTTCTCCACTGAAAAATATTGGGAAAAGAATTTAGTGACTAATTCTTCCCAAGTGCTGATATTGTTGGGTGTCTGTCTGTCTAACCAACGAAGGGCTTTTCCTTTAACTGCAAAAGGAAATAAACAGAGTCTCACAACATCATCTGATACCCCCTGGTGTCTTATAGTGTCACAGATTCGCAAGAACCTGTCAATAAAATCGTGAGGGTCTTCTTGTCTTCTCCACCAAATTGGCTTCTTTCCACCAAAACAATTAATGATGGATTAATGTCAAATTTATTAGCCTCGATTGGTGGCCGGACTATACTCAGATTGGGTCTTGTAAATAATGGAACGAGTAATTCTTCCATTATTTCTTCTCCTTGTGGTGGATGTGGCTGATGATTATTTTCTGCCATTTCCTGTTCTAATACCTCAGATGGATTAGAATTCTTTTCTGCTTCTCGTCTCTGCTTGGCCAATCTCCTGTTTCTTCTTGCGGTTTTCTCTATTTCTAGATCAAATTCCAAAGATTCAGGAATAATTGTGCCTCGCATAAACTAACAAACAAATCAATAAAAAAAATCCAATAATAAAGATTAAATTACAACTAAATTAATATAATCAATCCCCGGCAACGGCGCTAAAAACTTGTTGCGTCAAATACTTGATGCATAACTCACGACAAGTGCACCGATCGTTCAAGTAATAACAATGATAAGTAAAGATCGTTCCCACGAGGATTGAGATATTAAATTATATGTAATTTAATTTTCTTAATTATTGGAATAGAAAATAATAATATAGATGAAATTTGGATGGAAATTGGTTTAATAATTGTAAATAAGATTAAGAATAAAATGATGTAAATTGAATAATTCAGCAACATTTAAAAGTAATTATGGTAAAGCACATTCCCCGCAGTTCTCTCTATGTAATTGAATTAATAAATTAACTCCAATTAATATAATTACTCAGACATACGCTTCTCTAATATAGTTAAACCCTGATTCCTCGGTCATTTAACCCTTTAATCTAGACCAAGAACCCTAATTTCTTAGTGATTCCCTTTAGATTAAGCATGAAGTTAGCATATTAATTATCTGCAGTCCTTTATCCTTATCTCTAGGTAATATCGTAACCGTTACTCTATTGCTTTCAGAAACTATAATTCCAATATTCCTATTGTGAATTATAACCCTATTTAATCTAATAGAGTGATCACTTCTAATTAGATTTAATCAATGCAAAACACAACAAAGGAAAGTAATTATAATAAACTTTATTAACAATCAATTCAAATGACACATAGTTCACATAGGATCCTGGCGAAACCATAATTAAAAAGAGGAATTAGCCAGTCATAATTATGTCTAGCTTAATATAATGATAATAAGGTAGATGAGAAAGAATACAAAGAATGAAGAGTAATCAAACCCCTCAATCTTGGCCTTCTTCTTGATCTTCCTCCAATGCCTCCTTTGATGTTTTTGCCTCTTCTATTGATGTTCTCACTCTGTTTTTAGCTACTTTTTCGTCCTACTAAAGTTATATTTATACCCAGATTCTAAAACCCTAAAAGCCCATGAGTTTTATCTCATTTAAAAGCAACTTTATAAAATCCTGTGACGTCCACGCGGCTCGCGCGAACTTTGGCGCGACTCGCGCGACACTCCAGTGTTGCTGGTGCGGTTAGCGTCGTTCCTGCGCGACTAGCGTGAACTTCCAGAATTGCTTGGCTCTTTATTTTGCTTTTTTTTCTTCTGTTTATTGCTCCTAAACATTAAAATAACAATAATTAATAATAAAAACCAAAAGTAATGAATTTTAGACTTATTCTAGCATTTATTTAATATTTCCTACTTATTTTCTAATAATACTAACCTAAAAACTATATATGCTGGCAGCATATCAATTTGTATATATATGAAAAGTCAATTCTTTATGACATGTTCGTTGTTTGTATATATATGAAAAGCCAATGCTCTTAAAGGTAATATTTTTGTTTTTATTTGAAACTTGATTCATGACATGTTCCTTGTTTGTATATATATGAAAAGTCAATCCTTTAATTGAACTGATTGGTTGATAATACTTTATATGTACCGAAGACTTTTGAGTGACTGAACCTTGGTCAAAATTTGTTCCATTACTTCAGATAGGTTTTGTCATTGCATGCTTTTGACTGACAGGTGAGTTGAATTAATATTCAAATAATCTTATTGCATTGGAATTAAAAGTATAGATTCAAGTCACTTCAACTCATTAGTAATTTAGATCTTTGCAAATATCAAAACTACATTGGTTGAATTATGAAACTGATTTAATCTGTGCCTTTTAGTTTCATAAGTTATTTTGAATGAAATTCAAACTAGAACATGTATACATTGCTCCATGCATCCTGCTTAGAATTAGTTCAAACTAGGCTTTCAATTGACCACTTCCATGGCTTCATCACAAATTGACTTTGGCTGCTGGTGCTTACTTCAAACTAACTCAAACTAAGAATTTAACAAAATGAACAGAAAAAACAAAAACCAGAATAAATGAAGGGTTAGTAGCTTGGTATTAGTTAAAGACACATTGCAAGCAACATCTAGGCAGGGGACCAGGCAACCAGCTATTGCAAATTATGAAGGTTTGGACGGAATCCATAGTTTGTGGAATATTTGCATATATTTGCTTTTTGTTTGATGCAAGTAAAGCCAAGCAAGAACACATTTGAAATTGTAAATGATAACATCTACTCACTTGTTATAGTTCAATGATAATACAGTTAGGTACTTCAGAGTTGTTAGTCTTTCCCACCTAATTGATTCATCCACTATCTCATTTGCATTGATGAATAGTTTCTGCAGTGTTTTGAAAATAGCAAGCAGTGTTATATATTGCTCCCAACAAAACATCCAAGTGTAGCATAAACTAAATATAGAGAGATACCCACTATGGCAGAATTCCTTGATTCATAGCCTACATGTTCTTGTTGGCTCAATGCCTCACTCTGTGTTGCTTAGAGTTATGCTAGGTTTTACTACAAGTCTGAAATGAACAGTGATATTGGAATCTATCGTTCCACTAGAACAAGGGTATTAGAGAGTTAATAACAATATATTATGTATGATATGGAAAGTTGCAAATGTAGCTTCTGGCAGTTCTATGATGCTTTGTAGCTCTATGCCTAAATTAAAATGACTAACTTGTGTAATACTTGGAAGTCCAATTATTTGCTTATAAATCCATGACAGTAGTTAATAGTACACTATAGTGCTGCTATTGTTGCATCACATGGCCTGGCTGTGATGAAAAGGGGCATTGCACTCCATTTTTTGTGCAGTGCCAATAGTAGCCTAAATGGAGAGAAGGTAGTGGACTAATTGTGACTGTCACTATTGTTAGCAGACCATTAAATCCCTGTTTTAATATCATTTGTTCAACTACCCCTGATTGTTAAGGTGAATTTTTAATTTTCACATGTTTTCCCCCTTACATAATAAATATTGGGTTCAACACTCTTCAATCTTTGAAGCTTTGTTCCTTTTCACTACCCATCTCTAGAAGTTGATACATTTTCTGGCAAATCCCTTGCTACAAGAAGTATCCTCTTCAGCAGTATCCTCTCAGAAGATAAAGAAACCACCTCATGTCTTGGTCATCCACCTTAAGCGGTTTAAATACATTGAACAACTCGGTCGCTACAAGAAGCTGTCTTACCGGGTTGTCTTCCCTCTTGAGCTGAAATTGAGCGATACTGCTGAAGATGCAGATATTGAGTATTCTCTATTTGCAGTAGTTGTCCATGTTGAGATATTGAGTATTCTCTATGTTAAGATGATTGATGAGTCTGATGTTCAGACATTTTTTTTACACATCTTGCAAGATTATTCCAGCAACCATGGTTACATTTTGTTCTATGAGAGCATTGGCTCTGGTAACCGGAACTAGACTGAGGAGCCTTATGAGTTTTAGATACTTGAATCATTTGGACTTGTCTTTTTCATCTGTTTAATTATTAATTATTTTTTCTGATTTTATTCAACCTACTTGAGTAGTTGTTATATATTTCACTGTCTAAATTGTTGCCTATGATTTAACCTTGGGTCCATTTAAATTGCAGTCAATTGTTTGTTGGATTATATGGTGAAGAAATAGGTGCACATTTGACGATTTTGTTAATCAATGGGAAATCCAAAATAAACAACGTTTTTATTATTCAAGTTTCAAAGTCGGTTAAGCTTTCTAAGTCGGTTTTTTAAAATAACCGACTTTGTATCTAAGCTTTCTAAGTCGATTTTTTAAAATAACCGACTTTGTATCTAAGCTTTCTAAGTCGGTTTTTTAAAATAACTGACTTTGTATCCAAGATTTAAAGTCGGTTTTTTAAAATAACCGACTTTGTATCCAAGCTTTCAAAGTCGGTTTTTTAAAATAACCAACTTTGTATCAAAGATTTCAAAGTCGGTTTTTTAAAATAATTGACTTTGTATCCAACATTTAAGGTCGGTTTTTTAAAATAACCAACTTTGTATCCAACATTTAAGGTCGGTTTTTTAAAATAACCAACTTTGTATCCAACATTTAAAGTCGGTTTTTTAAAATAACCAACTTAGATTGTACGAATTTAAAAAAAATTAAAAAAAATTTCAAAGTTGATCCTCATAAAATAGACGTTGTAGGCTAGCCTTTTTGACGACGTTGCCATACAAGGTCGATTCCAGAACCAACTTTGTATAGTGAAATAACCGACCTTGAAAGTCTTTCTTGTAGTAGTGCATGGTGTCACGACAGTGCACCCCAATAGTTATTGATCAAACAAAATTATATTGTATATTTAATTTTGAGACAAAATTATATTGTATATGGAGACTGATGGTTTTGAAGTTATCAAGGTTTTATTTAATTATTTATTTTATAGGAAGAACAATTTTTTTAAAATTATATTGTATATCATCATACTCATAATATCCATACATATAATGATAATATGCATGAGGAATAGAAATTGGTTTTTCTTGGAAACTTTATATTTGACAAAGCTGTAATGTGACCGAGGCTTACTGTATTGGGATCAAACCCAACAAAAATGAATTTGAGCAGGGATATTTTTAATGGTTTTTCCTAAATATTTTCTTAAGTATACCTTTACCAATTCTAATCAAACATTTTTTTTTATTACCCTTATTATTTTCTTAGAACTTAATAAGTTTAGTCATCCCCTTCAATTCCCTTAACATTTTCGTACCAAAATGAGGTACATTAGTTTACTATCGACATGTTCCCTAATCTTCTCTTTATTACCCTCCATTAATTTTTTCGTGAAGAAGTTCTTGCCTCACCCATTTTTCAATCTTCGTTTGCTACTTAGAGTTGATTACACAATAGAATAAAACAAATAAAATATTAATAATATAATAATAATGAATAATAATAATAATGAATTTTTTCAAAACTGATTCTGGTATATCCTTTGTACTTATATAATGATCTTTTTTACTTTATATTTCATTTTTGTACATTTTTTGTTTTAGTGCGAAACTTCTTTAAAAAGTAAGTCCTTAACCACTTGTTCCCTAGTACATTAGATTTACATTATGTCAAAATATTTATGAAGTCTTTTAGACTTATTTAAGTAAATATAATTAATTAATAATTAAAAAGTGTTTAATGACTATTATTTTATATACAAATTATGTTCATTATGAATTAACCTTAGTTTTCTATTTGAGATTCAATACAATAATTCTTTCGGACAATTTGGATTAATCGTTGTATTGAATCTTGAATTGTCCGTTTGGATAGTTTGGAAATAGTCTTTTTTTTTATAGTAGATTCATATGTATATGTTAAGTTTCTTTTCTTAAATTTGATGAAATTTCGTTACAGTGCATTTCATTTTCGGTATAGTGCATTTCACTATTTCATGTCGTGTACTTAGAAATCAATGCGAAATGCTGTCAAAGTTTTGTCAAATCTAAGAAAAGAGACTTAATCTTTAGTATGAATATACTATAAAAGATGTCTTCTTGAATGGAATAGGGTCACACCTTTAATGAAAAAAGTGAAGTTTTCATGCATGGAATAACTTTATGAGTATCACAGAGTTATTAGATGGATAGAAGTTGGATGAATGCAAGCCGCATGAGCCTTGCGTATTAGGAAGAGGTTGAATAGTTTTTAGAATTTGTTTCCGAAGGAAGTTGACCGGATGAGGATGGAAAATATTTATGTCCTTGTATAACTCTCTGTGTGATGGGATTAAGAAGAATACGATATGGATATGAAATGGTAAATTGATAGACATGAGTCTTTGTATGAAATGAGAGATCGATTAGAGGATATGATTTGTAATATTGGACAAGAGTCTTTTCAACAAGCACATGCCCAAATGTATGATACATTGGAAAGTGATTTGAAGAAGCCTTCGTATCTGGGGTGCAATAATTCATTGACGCTATTGTCAGCGATGTTAAGTCTTGTTAATGTGAAGGCCAAATATGGGTGGAGTGACAAAAGCTTCACTTCACTTCTTAAGGTAGTGCAGGACATGTTTCCAAAGGAAAACATGTTGTGAAAAAGTTATTATGAGGCAAAGAAGATATATAGTGTGTCTAATGGGTATGAAGTATCAGAAAATTCATGCATGCCCCAACGATTGCATACAAAGTGAAGGATGATGACGATTGTAGCAGTGATGGAAGCACAAAAAAAAGCCCCCTAGCGAACGTGTTATAGTCTCTTTCGATCATTCCAAGGTTTAAACTTTTGTTTGCTAATGGAGATGACACAAAAGACTTACATAACATGCAGATGAGAGAAACTGTGCTGGAATGCTCTGCTATTCGGCTGATTCCTCCCAGTGGAAGAAGATTAATCATTTGTATCCAGATTTTGAAAAAGAGACAAGAAATATTAGGCTTGGACTTACCACTAATGGGATGAATCTGTATGGTAGTTTAAGCACCCAGCACAGTTCGTAGCCTATTTTGTTTGTAATTTATAACTTGCATCCTTGGTTGTGCATGAAGTGAAAATACATTATGTTGTTTATGGTGATATTAGGCCCAAGACAGTCAGGAAGTGACATCTATGTTTATCTTAGTTCCTTGATTGAAGACTTGACAAAGTTATGGGACGAGGGGATTGGCGTGTTTGTTGGGTATCGAAAATACATCGCAATTTGAATTTGAGGATTATATTAAGAAATGGATGCAGATTTCATAGAGAGATGTCTACCTAGGAGCCTACATGAATGAGTAAGTAAAACTGAACAAATCAATTTAAATAATGTATGCACTATAATAACTTAATGTTCTCCAATGTAGTGGACATTGACAATTGGTCGTTATATGTCCTAAGGACAATGTTGTTGTTTGATTCTGTTCCTTGCACAATAAGTCTGACAACTACTTGAAATGAATTATTAACAGATCGATTGTAATTTGTAAGAAATTTACTTTATCTTTAGTATTTGACATCAATAATTTAATTGTACAATATGCATGCATGTTTCTCTTAACCAATGCTTTGAAGGGATTCAACAATAGTCAAGGAAGTAAATCCAAGGCTACTGCTAAATGGATTCAAGTTAAAGTAAGTCATTTAAACAATGTTTGATGTCTTAAAAATTAATTTTATTATCGTGTACACTAATTTTGGGTTAACTTTGAATATCTTATTGAATTTAGTGTAATAAGCAAAGAGGAAGCACTGAATGCGGCTATTACGTGATGCATTAGATGTCAACGATAGTCCTAAGAGGTTTCAAGGATAATTGAGAAATGATAATTGTTTGCTTCAAAACTAATTTCATTTGTTATAGTTGTTATTATTTACACTGATTAAGTTATGTTTTATTATATCGTGCAATATTTTACTGAACCAAAAGCATTGGAACCAGAAAGAATAAAGACATGCAATTCATATTTAGTGGGCAAGATGTTTTCTAAGAGTTAAAAATGAAACACTAGTTGTTTAAGAAATTATACAATTGTAGAGTTATGTTTAATTAACTTAGATTATAGATAATTTGATGTATTAACATTATTATTTTCATAACTTTAACTATTTCTTTTAATTGACGGTAATTATTCGATATTGAGATAAAAATTTGTACTTGAAAACTGCCTAGACTGGTTCTGTTTTTTAATTTGCAAGTTTGGGTAGTATTGAAAAACAAACAAAATATTAAAAAATTACAAAAATAATAGTTTTTAGAAAAATCAATGTTATGGTTCAAAAAATAACATCAATTTTTATAAAAATTGATGTTGTGATACAAAAAAAAAATCGATTTTACTAAAAACCGATGTTGAGATGCACTAACAACATCGATTTTGTTAAAAATCAATGTTGTCGTGTGCATCACAATATAACCAATATTAACATTGATACTTTTAAAGTCCGTAATTTCAACATTAATTTATAATCGATGTTGAAAGTCCATAATAACCGATGTTAATTAAAAGTCTATTTTCTAGTACTAGTTATCTCTATTATTAGTAAAACTTTATTGAAAAACATAATTATTTTTACATAATCTTATTCCTTACTTGATGACTTTTTTTTGTACTTAATAAATTTTAACAAAGAGTAGGTGTTAATTAAAATTATGTCCCTAACCTTTCTCATTAAATATTTACATGTCTTGGCATCAAGCAACCAAGAAAAATGTTTATGTATAGAAAAAAAAAAATAGACACTACATTTCAGACATTATTGTCCTCCATGCAAATCAGGTGATAATTAGCAATAGATTTACTTCAGTTAGTTGAGCCAAAAAATAAAAAATAAACGGATGATATCAGCAACTCAATGAGAACCAATAAAAGTCTAAGAAAGCTTGAGAATAATGCAGAGACAATAAATAAGACAAAAATTGAATAAATACATAAAAAAAAAAATTCATTATGCGGAGCAAAACAGAATAAGATGTCACTGATAGTGTCCTCATCCTCATTTCCATCTCTCACTCTGCATCATTCACTACAACCTCAGCTTCACAAATTCCTCAATGTTTCTTAATTATCCCTCAGACACTTTTCCTGTGAAATTAACGAAAATATTTCACAAATTTACTCCTTACAAATGTTGTATAAAACAAAGTAGGACCAGTTGTATTCAGCCTGTGAAATTAACAAAAAGCTGAGTTTTACAAGGGACAAGCTAATCTTGTTGTCTATAGCAACCATTATTTAATTGTATTCAGCCTTTAATTATTAATGAAATGACATGATCATCTTCCTTTCAAAAAGATATGACAAACATGTGAGACGAATATTATATACAAATAAACATATACATTACATATATATTAATAACATTAAGTCTTGGAACTTAAACCTCAAATTCAAATTCCAATTCAAGTATACTAATCTCTAATTATTAATACCTAACCTCCATAAATTACTAAATTTTAAAATTTTAATCTGTCAATTCAAAGTCAATTAAAAAGAAATGTACGTATTAGTATAAGCAACCACTCACAATGCAACAAACGATTTGCAGAAAGAGAACCAAAGAAAAAAAAGGTGAATCATAAAAATTCCCCCACCAATAATAGTTCAAGAAAGCATAGATCTAAGGATTTCAGACTAACTCATCAACAAAATTAATAACAAAATTCTATGTCTCTACGACGTTCCACAGAGTAACACTCGTTATAAATTTTTATCTATCAAAGCCAAAAAAAAACTTAAAAACATCAACAATCACAATATCTCAGTCAATAATTAGTTATAAAATAAGAAGATCAAAGAGATATGAGAACATAAAATAAAGTAAAAACTTGAATACATTGTAAAATATTTACCTGAATAATTAAGTAGGGAATAAGTATATAACTTTCACCATTTTTTCTTCATCTAGAGTTAGTAGAGTTCTGAAGTAAAAACTGCACTATCCTATTTACTTCTTCATCAGATATATTATCCGATGAATCATGTTTTACCACAAGTGACTCTAAACTAACAAGGCTAGGAGGTTGAATTCTCACTGAGTCAGGAACTTCCAGAGCCTACAAAATAAAATGAATTGAAGATGTATATTATAATGGATATTCAGAATTCAATATTGAACAGCCAAAAAGAAATTAAAAATAGAAACAATATATAGGCCGGGCCATCATAAAAGTAAAAAATAATAAGAAAACATACAAAAATATTTTACCTTTAGAATTAACTTAATCATATTCACCGAAAGCATCATTTCCTTTATATTACTGACCAGTTGCAGCCAACTTAGGTTTACCGGAGAATCCTCATAAAAGGGATAGACATCAACATATACTTTTTCCAGAAAAGAAAGATTGCATTGTTGAATAAATAAACTTAATTTTGGATTTAATTGAATTTGGCCCAATTTCTTTAGGAATTATTAAGTGGCCCAAAATCTAGAAAGCCTAGGAAGAAAGCCCAAAATTCTAGAAGCTATCTACTCTAGATATTTCCCTAAAAATATCTTGTACCTAGAAACTACCATGAAAAGTATCTAGCATCTAGAAACTTACCTTA
>PYAF01002419.1:273648-342429 GCA_007407185.1 Glycine tomentella | reverse complement strand
CATTTCGTAAACTAAATAATTTAAAAAATTAAACAAAACAAAAGTTTAAAAAATTTACAAACACCAAAACGTTAAAAGTAATAAACAAAAAAATTAAACAAAAAGCAAAATCGTATATTAACTTACGATTTTACCAAAAAAAAATAAAGAAAGTCGTAAATTACATACGACTTCCATTAAAACAACAAATACGACTTTAAAGTCGTATATAGATAAAATAAAATTACACTAATATCGTATATTTATTTACGACTGTATTTTCAAAATTTATCATTTTAAAGAAGTCGTAAATAAGTATACGATTTCAGTTAAATAAAATCAAAAAATATAAGTCGTAAATAGATTTACAACTTCAATTATAGAAGTCATAAAATATTTAACGACTTACCTCTATTTCATAAATAATTTGAAAAATACCTCCATCAGTAATTAAGAAAAAAAAATACCCCTTTTTAATAAATTGGTCATTCTTTGGGGTTTATAGAAGCCAAGGAAAAAGTTCAAGTTATTTCTTTTTTTTCCCCTTCAATTCACTGAGATGACCGAATGATATTGGCCAACCTTGGGCATGAAGCATGTGAAACATCAAATACAAGTCTTCAGATACATTAAAAAATATTATTTATCAAACAAAAGGATTAAGAGTAAATTATATTCCTTTGAGAGATGTGGATATCACTACAAAAAAGCGGTGATTTCCGACGGCCTTTTTCCCATCACACACAGGCCGTCGGAAGGTTCCCCATTTCCGACGGCCTGTTCCCACGACACTTCTCCCGTCTCAAACCTTGCTCATTTCCGACAGCCTGTTCCCATGGATTATGATCCCATCGGAAATCTTCATTTATCACAAAACACCATCTCACCTGAACCCTAGCCTCCAAAGTCAGGAACACATGCGTTCTCCTTCTCTGCCATCAACGAAGCGAAGCTTCCTCAACTCTGTGACTTCCTCCGTCACCGACACAGGTGATTATTGTTTTCGTTTTCCTCTTCTTGGACTTTTGTTCTCCTCTTCTTGGATTTGCTTGGAAGCTGATTTCAATTGGAGATTTTGAGGGTCTTTGGTTTCCATTCTTCGTATCCCTGCTCTTCTGAAAAGGGGTTTCGAGTACTTAATTAATTTGTGCTTTCTGTTAACCCAATCTGATTTGTTGAGTGTGTATGTTGTTCGTTTGTTTCCAATTTGAGGTTTTTCTCTGTTTTGGCATATCAGCTACTTGGGTTGCCTTATACTTTTGATGCATATGCCTGTGATTGTGTTCCACAAATTGCTTCTATGTTAATTGCCTTATATATTTCTTTCAGGCATTGTGTTCCACAAATTGGCCACGAAGGTCATCGTCTTAATTTGGCGACACACAGGCGCGTGCACTGCCACCTCCCATCACCCAAAATCAACCTTTCAGTGGATTCCTTGCCAATCTAGGTATGGGGTGTGTGACATAGCTAACGATATGTAGGCGTATTGTTAGTTGGGAGTTGCTAGCAGTAGAAACTGATGTGATTAGGAGAAATTGTCTCTGTTTTATAGCTTTGGTTTATAAATTGTGTCTTTATGTTGTAGTGCATGTTATAATGGAGAAATTGTGTAAATTTGCAATGATGTGATTAGGAATGCTCCAGACACTTAAAATAGATCCCTCAATGGCCATGGAGCTATAAGGTAAGGTAGCTTATAGACCTACTTCACAGGCCACAATTGGAGGTCAAGGAACAATAATTACCTTGAGATATTATGGATGTGTGTGCATTGTAGAAACTGATGTTGGAAGTGCATTAACTCCTGTTATAGAAAACTGATTTTAGAATCTATTGATGATTTGAATGCTTGAATTTATGCACCACATGATTACTTAAAAGTTAGATATACATATGATATCAAAATGAGATTCTTTGCCATGTCTAGTATCACTGTTAATCGCAATTGTGTTTACTAAGTTTGACTTGTGAATCCTTTGAATGATTGAGTTATTTGCACATCATCTTATTCCTACCACATTATAAGTGAGTTAGAGTCATTCTTTAAGTCGGTTGAAGCTACACAATTAAGATTGACATGTAAGATAGTTATATTATATGTTAATGCTAGATATGTGAATTGTGTTAGTGTTGATGTGTGACTGCAGTTGCTTGATTCGGTGATGTGAATATTGGTTGGGAAGATTAATGATTTTGTTTCCTTCATTGGATAAAGATAATCACTGTTTGTGAATCATAAATGTCCCTTTTAACTCTAAAAAAAGTGGTTAAGTTAATTTATAAATGCTAGCAAGAATTTGAGACTTGATGATGCGATGTGGTTAGTGAATCTTTTTACAACTGACCTGTGTAGGGAATGCTGAGCTAGAAACTTCTATTGAATAACTGTCTCCAGTGCCTTAGGAGTTATCATATATAGGACATAATTTTCAAATTTATTTAACAAGAGACTGTGTAGTAGTGAAAAAACAATTAAATAACCAAAACTGTTTGCTGGCAAATTTTGAGAGCAAATGCATAAATTTTGACAGCAAATGCATAAATTTGTGTGTACAACTGTAGATGTCATTTTTCCAACACATACTTATAAATTTTTCTTATTTCATAGATTAGTGTACAACCACTGTTTAAGCCAAAGTGGAAAGAATAATGTGCAATTCACTGATTAAATTTGTATTCCCTATTTTTTATACACCTTAGGGGTACATAATGTCAGCCTTTCCCAAGTCCTTGACTATGTCTAAGCTTAGAAAAAGTTCGAAATCCTTAACCTTGTCAAGCAAATATGATAAAATATTTTGTGTGAGATTCCTCTTATGCAAATCAAAACTGGTTTTGATCTACAAAGAATTAGCCTAAAACCTTTCCAAGGCCTTTAGATTCAAGTCTTATCTTAATTCAATTGGTCACACAATTCTTAGAGGTCTGTAGAATATTTGATGAATATAATGCCAAAACATGGCAAAGGTGTGAAGTTGCAGATTTTTCTGCGTAATGTTGAGGGTTGGGTGCTTGTTTGACCCTCTAAAGCCCATACCCTTGGTTAGATATGATTCTCTTGTCCCTTGCACATGTGATGTAAAAGCCAACATAGTATTCAATTCTAATGTGGGTGAACTTGTGCCTTCATACATATAGGTTTGGAACATGTAGTTCTCTGGATATAAATCTGGGCTAACCTGTTATCATGCACAACAGTCATTATAATTTACAATTATAATTCAGAGTCAAGGGCAGGTACTTAGATTGCACATTTGGTATAAATGAATAGTGATTCTTATTCTTAGTACCTGCCAGCCAGCTTCAATGCTATTAAGATCTTGACCAAATGAGCCTCCTAATATCCAAAGTTAAGACAAGCTGAACTCATTTGGGTTCCCACACATTTATAGTGGCTTTTGCTCCATAATACTTATCTCCTTCAACATATGCTATTGCATGCTGATGATTAACAACCCCCCCACAAAAACACCATCAGGAAATTAGACCAAGGTTACTACTTAAAAGAGGAAACAAGAAAACCATATAACAATACAACACACTCAAAATAGTTCTTACCTGATGACCACTTTGGTTAATTAGATCAGGCTCAGCTGACCTAGGCTTAGGGATTGGTCTGTGCTTCTTCCTACCATACCTTTTGACTGAACTTGCTCTCAGAACATCATCTTCCTTGGTTCTCCTAACGGGTATTGTGTCCTCAGGGCATCTACCATTCGCATGCCACAGATGAGTGATGGGGGTATGTGTTTTTGCTTTAGGCTTTTCAGATAACTTGTTCTCTTCAAAAAGCCCTTCAGGGTGGAAACTAGGCCTTTTCTATTAAATCAAAGCATGGTGTTAGTAAAAAAAAATACATAAAATGAAGAAAAACAAAGTACAGAAAAAATAGATCTTGAGTGAGGAAAATGGACCTGAATCTTGTGATCTTTGAGGAACGGATGGTCAAATACAGGCTGCTTCGAAACAGGCACACAGTCTATTGTATCCCCATGGGGACTCTGTAACATTGACCAAATCACATCATCATATTATTAACACTTGAAAGACTATGTACCAAAATTGAAACCAATATCTTTCTATTTCTCAAAAAAGGCAAATCATTGCCTACTTCTTTCTTATAGTATTTTCTAGTTACTGCTTCAAAATTCAATCAATAGTTCCCATAAAATGGGCTATATATTTTTTTTATAGGGATGTAAGTAGGAGAAAAAAAATTAAAGGGAAATTTTAGTTGGCTTGAGAAATCAGCACATCCACATAAAAGATCTACATTTTATAAAACAAAGAGAGAAGAAAAGAAATCAACTAACTTTAAAAAAAAATGGGTAGCAGCAGCTTGCAAGATGGGTTATTTTAAGTGAAAATGTTTGAAAGGTACAAAACCATTTCAGTAGCATCTCCCCTCCAACAAACAAGGGCAGAACAAAAAAAAGTCATTTTTTCTTTTTCACAAAACTAGGACATTTCATTGGGTGTCAAACAAATTAAAACAAGAAGAAAGACCAAAATGGGGTGGATGAAGAACACCCCAAACACATACAAACATAAAGTTATGACTTTAGAGAGAGAGACCTAAATGGTCTTAACAGGAGGCTTGTTCAAGCGATTGAAATGCTTAGCAACCTCAAGCTTCTGTCTTGAAGCACTGAGCCTAGCAGCAGAAGAGAGGGAGATCAACACACCCCATAAGCAGAAAACAAGAACAAGAGTCACACCACAACCACAACTAGAGCCCATCCCCACCTTATATGTAAAAAGGCAGCTTGGACCTCAACCTCAACAACCTCAGAGTCTCAAAACGCAAGCTGACTATCTCAAAATCCATTGATTTGTGAATTTTTTAGTAAGACCTTTTTGGAAATTTCGTCTAGGACTAGGTGTCCACCAATTTTAAACTTGTCTCACCATTTGTTTCTTATAGTAATACTTGTTTTATGAATTGTAAAATACCGCTTTACATGGAACCGAGCGGCTAGATCTTTGGTCAGTGTCTAGGTGCTTTGCATGTCTCATTTGTCATATGTCAAACTTTTTGATTTCCAAAAGAATTATTATTTAAACACTTATAATAGATAACAATTTGATGCATCATTTATGCATTGGTTCTTTATTTTAGGCCAGTTGTTTGTTTCCGCATCCCATAAAAATCAAGAAGCATCTCCTTTACATTTTGGAAAGAGTTTTTTAGAATTTAAATTTTACATTTTAGATTAGTTTATTCAGAACATAAAGGAAGTGTTTCTTAATTTTTATGGAATGTAAGCCTTTATTCTAACTTGACTTCCAGGTAAAGCACATAGCCTTTTTCTTTAAGCAACAAGACTTTATTTCAAATATAAAGAAAATAATGGATAAAGGGAATTTAATGTTGATAAAAAATGAAATTTGATTAATGTATGGAGCTAATAAAGTAAAGGTGAGTTATAAGAAGGGGGGCGGTGTTTAAATTGGGATCCTTTATAATGTTCGAGCCTACAAGCCAAGGTTTTGAATATTTTTAAAACATTCTCATATCTATCATTATGTGTGATGCTCAGAAAGTTTCTTTGAGGAAATGTTTGGTAGAGGAAGAAAATCCAAGGTAGAAAATAAGGGGAAAAAATTAAAGTATATAAGAACTAGAGTGAAAATAAAAGGTTATATGATTAAGAGAAACAAAATATATATTTCTACCAATAAAACTTAGGTTATTTTACATGTGCGTGCATTGTTGCTGAGTTTTTTTTTTCCTTTTTCTTTTTGTATTGTAACAAAACAGTTGAACAGTTGGGCATTTAGGAGCTTCTGCTAGCATATTTTAAACCCACTCTCCAATCTACTGATTTAAGAACAGGGGTATGTTTTGCTTTAGCTGGCTCAGACTACGACCCTTTCACATCAATATTAGAGGTACTATATATATGTACACTATTTAACTTGAAATAAAATCAAGCATATTTTCAATTGTATTCTTGTACTATTTTGACATCTAATAAAGAACTTGTTGATTATAACCAATCATGTATGCCATTAACTGGGGAAGTGGATTTGTTGACCAGCATGGATAGGGAAACTAATTATTCTTTCCAGAATAGGGTTTGCCACACAAGGCCTTGCACGTTCCATGCAAAAAAGAGCTAAACAAATACCTAACACTTAGCCCATTTGTCTAAGATAGACAAAGTCACACCCCTTTTGTGCTTTTGAACTCTCTCTCACCACTTTTTTATTATTATTTTCTATCAGTGCAGTGCAGTGTGTAATAGAGGTATAGAGAGTGGAAATTTTGGATGGAGTAGTAGTAGTGGTACAATTTATCTGATGAGGTGTGTGTGTGTGTGTTGTGCCAGAGAGGTTAAGAAAAAAAGAGAGAAGCAAGAAAAACAAGGGTGAATGAATATAGGCAGATCAACATTTCCTAAGCTTTACCATGTTTAGGTATTGGATTCTCTTGCAGGCTTTCTCCACTGTCTTTCAATGATGCCCAAACCCAGAAAAGCTAAAGCAACCCCATCCCCCTTCTCACTCTGATGCTTCTGTTCTCAACCTACTCACTCACTCACTCTAATTTTCGTCTGCCTTTTTGTCCTTCCGTATATAGTTTTTGTTGTCTATGAGAAACCTGGGGGCAAGGCTCTACAGGGTATTTTAACCACCTTTGGTTTTTAACTCTGTCTTACATGTCATTTCATTAATAGTTCTTAGCTTCCTATGTAATGTCAATATACTATAAATTATTGGTGGCAGCAGTTTGGTATTTGGATACATCATAACCATTAATCCTTTTCTTAATGATTCACAGATTATCTTCAAGCATGCTTTCTTTATTTGAATTTTGTTAGTCACAACCAATCATTTGCATGGTTCTCTTGTTTTTGAGTAATAATTAATTTATTAAAGGGTATGAGTATATGTAATTATGATAAATTTCTATCTGACACTTGTTTTTCTATAAATTCGAAAATATGATATTGATTAAGGTTACTTAATCTCAAGTTATATAATAATTTCTCCTTTTTTAGATCTGTTTAAATAAGATAAATGTTAGTAGCATATTTTGAATGATAAATCTTTTTAATATGTTTTGGCCTACTAAAAATTACAAAATTATGAATGAAATTATTATTTTAAACAAAGAGTAAAAGCCATATAATTGTGTGATTTTTATCATATTTCAGTTAATAATGAAAAATATATTTAAAAAAATGTGTTGTTAACGCTTAAAATAGTTGGTTCAAAGCCTGAAAAAAATTATATTTAAGCTTGAAAAAAATGTGTTGTTAACGCTTAAAATAATTTCCATTGCTAATTTTATGACTAGTAGGTGAGTTTTGAGAAATAGGGTAGCTGAAGACATGCTTGAAAATTTAAAATTAGCATTGTGTCCAAACCTAGTGTAGTGTCCACACCTGAATAAAGACTAAAGAGGCATATTGACCCTTGAGGATGAAATTTCACATCACCATATCTTTGTGCTGAACTTCTCAATTTTAAGAAATTAAGATTATATGGTCTTGGTCAGTTACAGCTTAATAATTTGAAAGGTAATATTAATATTAAATATTAATACAAATCATCAAAGTAAAAATCTAATTTTAATTAGAAAACAACACATAACTAAGTGCACATAATAACTGGGAGACTTTTTTTTCCAGACTACAAAATTTGTTGACTATGACACAACTATATATTTTTAGTCCTTATAATTGACCTCAATTTTAATTCTGGTCCCTATATTTTATAAGTTTGAGTTTTAGTTCCTATAAATCTATAGTGTCATTGAATTTATATGTTGCTCCTTGTAAGCAGCAATATGCTACCACGCGTATTATTTAAGAGATAACCATCAAGGCTTTAGGGATCAGAACCTAAACTAGATGAGGCTAGGGGAACCAATAAATAAAAAAAACTATAGACACCCAACCCTAAATGAATGAAACCATAAACATAAAAAAAGAACCATAAAAAATTATAGCATAAGAACCAAAATCAAATTTCGGGTGAACTATAAAGATAAGAAATATGCATTAAACTTTATTTTGTCTAATAGATAGATATTTGCAAATATTCTAATAGCTACAATGAAAATAGCCACAACTACATGAAGGAATCAATTACACTTTACTACACTTCACCACACAGTTGAGTGATGGATTCTGTGCTTCAGCTGAATGCTTGCTTTGCCACTTTTTCAGATCAGATTTGTGGGTTCGTCGCTTGGTGGTGTTTATTCTTTTGATTCTGTAATTTAATTAGCTGAGGTGAGGAAATTCTTTTATACTTGTTTTTTTTTTTTGCATTATTTGATGTTATTATCGTTCTTGTCAACATAACAATGATTGAACCAAACGATATAAGGTCAATGTAAAGCAGAACAGTCCTTTCCCAATTGTTTTTCTTGTTTAGTTAGGAAAAGTTATATACACGCATTATCACTTTGTTTGTGCTGTTTTCTGTATACTTGACTGAATTTTTGTCTTTTCAACACATTGTGTATGCCTTAATTAATTTTTGGGTAAATTTTGGCATTCCTTGTGATCTAATTTATTGGTTTTTATTGGTTTTAGTGAAAGTTCATCATCATGGAACATGTCAGAAAATCATGAAACATATAATAACTCACCAATAAATGACTCTATTGTGTATCCGTATTATGCAAAGAATGCAGTATAGACCTCTTTCATTTTGAAAGTTTCAATCTACAGGGTATTTTATAGTCTATATTTTCCTAATTAAATTGGTATCCTAGACCACACCATGTACTTTCTGTCTCATTCAAGTATGTATTTACAACTGTGCACTTGCATGCTCATCCTCATGTGAGAAAATTTCTGTCAGTGTATGGGCTTGTCCCAATTATTTTTCTTTTAAGTGAATGTCATAAGCTCCCAAATGTTTGCAGGTGGTTGACAACAACACTAGTTGACTTCTACATCAACATTGTGGCGATAGCAGTATGTCTACATTTTTTCATTTTATCAGCTCTAAATCATACTAAGTAACAATTTATTGAAGCTCTAAAACATGTTTTCTACCAAAGACATGAACTGCCAATGTTAGAAGGATGTTTTATTGGTAACTCAGCTTGTAAGAAAAATGTTTTTGCTACTCCTCTTTATGTTGAACAATGTTTGAATAAAGGCCAGCTTCTTGCTTTAACATAATATAACAAGGATTGAAATCCTAAATGAGATGCTTCGACAAATATAGGGATTTAAATCATGGTATGACTTTAGTTTATCAAGGGAGAAAATCAATAGGCACGTGTTGATTCTGCTATATGTCTTTGGTACATAATTTTCTCTTATTGAATTGCTTCTAGAATCATCATGAAATCTGATTGGACCTTGAATAACTAGAAGAATTGTTTCCTTAGCAATTATAAACCAGAATTTGAAGGTGTACAATACATGTTTTTTAATGTGGTTCATGGCAATTTAGAATTACTCTTTCTGTTTTTGGTAATGGTTCCTGTTACATGGTAGATCTTAATTTTCAGCATAGGGTAAAATGATTGCAAACATTGTGATGAATGGACAATATTTATGCCTAATTCCACCTGCTAATAATTGTTGATGGATAATACATGTAACTTGTTTGTATTTGTTGTTAACTCCACACTTTATAATTTTCAGTCTTTTCTTGCTACAGAGTCGTTGATTTTGTGCTAACTCAGGCAAGCAAGTTAGGTCTTCAAGTCAGAGTGTTTTAGGTAAGGTGTTCACCTTGTATTTTACTACATATATGACTAACCAGTTGAACTTGTTTCAATGATAATATAAATTATGATTTGTGTATTTTGTTTAGCCTAAAACTGGTTTTTGTGTTTCATTACTTTTTTCTAAGGCCATTTTTACCTACACGTCATTGTTGTACTTTGTCATTTGTCTAAGATATTTGAGTTGCTTCTATAATTTAGTAAATTGGCTTCTATAATGTAGTCCATTGGTTTCATTTAATAATAGTTTTGAAGTTTCATCAAGGATTGTGATTCTAGTTGTATGCAAAATGTTATTCTATGTCAGTGTACTGTGACATATTATGAAATTAGGATACCAACCAACCGACTCTGAACTTGACATGGTATTAAATTTAGGGGGATATGATGAAAGGTACTAAATTAGCCCATTAGTCCATCATAGATTATCTTTAATTTTGATATACGTCTAAAAATCTAAATGTATGTATGTGATTCATGAATATAACAATTATTTTGCTTAAATACACAGAACATGAATTATATTCCTTACAATCGTCGATGGATGTACGATAGATGTTATAGTGGTAGAAGCGGTTTGAAACAGTCTTTTGTCGATGGGGTTCATGAGTTTGTAACCAAAGCTATTCAACAAGATAGCTATCACAATGAGGGGGGTATAAGATGTCCTTGTGTTAAATGCGATTGTACTCAGATTTTGGGGGATAGAGTTGTCAAAGTTCATCTTTACAAAAATGGGTTCAAGCCTAGTTATTGGATTTGGACTGATCATGATGAAGACATGTCACATTTTGATATAAATGAGGACAATAGTTATATGGATGCATCAAATACCACAACAAATGTGGATCAAGTTGAACAATTTTTGTTAATGCAAAACATGGTGTGCGATGCTCTCAGACAGCCAGAGACATTTGAAATTCCAAACTCTTATACTATGAAAGAGCCTCCAAATGATGATACACAAAGATTTTACAGTTTGTTGGTGGAGGCAAATCAGCCGTTGTACGAAGGGGCATCTGACTCAAAATTGTCAATATCTACAAGGCTATTAGCTTACAAGTCAAATTGGAATGTGCCTGACCAATGCCTAGAGTTTATCTCAAAAATGCTTTTAGATGTCACACCTATAAAAGAGAACTTGCCAAAAAACTTTTATGATGCAAAGAGGTTAGTATTGAAGTTGGGATTAGAGGCTAAGAGGATTGACTGTTGTGTGGATGGTTGCATGTTGTATTATAACAATGATGGCGCATTAACTGAATGCAAATTTTGTAAGAAGCCCAGGTATTGTGCTACTGCTGACGGAACAAGAAATACAAAACCAGTCCCTGTTAAGGCAATGTTCTATTTGCCTATAATCCCAAGATTGCAAAGAATGTTTGCATCCATGCAAAGTGCAGTTTGGGCATGTTACGTCATCCGTCTGATGGTGAAGCCTGAAAGCACTTTGATCGGGTACATGCAGACTTTGCTAGTGATCCTCGAAATGTCCGACTTGGTCTATGCTCAGATGGGTTTAACCCATATATTCAAGCATCATCTTCACCATATTCTTGTTGGCCAATAATTGTAACCCCCTACAACCTTCCTCCAGAATTGTGTATGACTAAACCATACATGTTTTTGACTTGTGTGGTACCTGGACCATTTAATCCAACTGTGGGTATTGATGTGTATTTACAACCTCATATTGATGATTTGAACAAGTTGTGGGATGGAGTTGTAACTTACAATGTTTCAAAAAGGCAAAATTTCATGATGAAGGCAACTTTGATGTGGACTATTAATGATTTTCCTGCATATGGTATGTTGTCTGGTTGGGGAACACATGGTAGATTGGCATGTCCATACTGCATGGAGGACACAAAGGCCTTCCAGTTGACAAATGGGGGAAAAACTTCTTGGTTTGATTGTCATCGTCGATTTTTACCACTTGATCATGCATTTAGAAGGAACAAAAATGCCTTCAAGAAAGGAGAAATGGAAACTGATGACCCACCGTGTTTATTGACACCTAGACAAGTTTGGCGCAAGGTTAGGGATTTTCCAAAAGTCACTGAGGTAGGGGTGCCTCCACCAACATTAGAAGGATATGGGGAATGACATCATTGGACAAAAAGAAGCATCTTTTGGGATCTTCCGTATTTGAAAGATAATTTGTTGAGGCACAATCTTGATGTAATGCACATAGAGAAATTTTTTTTGACAACATATTCAACACTATCATGAATGTCAACGGTAAGACAAAAGACAACGAAAAAGCTAGGAAGGACTTAGCTTTGTATTGTAGGCAGAGAGACTTGGAGCTGATGTCGGGGGCTGACGGGAGGTTGTTCAAGCCAAAAGCAAATTACACTCTAACTGTAGACGAAACCAAGTTAGTATGTCAATGGATAAAAGAACTAAGAATGCCAGATGGGTATTATTCTAACTTGGTAAGATGTGCCAATGTTGCTAAGGGAACCATACATGGGATGAAAAGTCATGATTGTCATGTATTCATGGAGTGTTTACTTCCTATTGCTTTTAGCTCATTGCCACAATATGTATTAAATCCAATTACTGAAATAAGTCATTTCTTCAAAGATTTGTGTTGTTCGACTTTGATGGAGGATGATTTGCGTAGAATGGAACAAAATATTCCATTAATCTTGTGCAAGTTGGAAAGAATATTCCCCCTAGGTTTTTTTGATTCAATGGAACATTTAGCAGTTCATCTGGCATATGAGGCTAGACTTGGTGGACCAGTGCACTATAGATGGATGTATCCATTTGAAAGGTAATAATTTTCATCGTCATATTGGTTCAATACACATTAACAAATAGTAACAATTAAAATAAACTAACATGTGTTTGAACTGTTGTAGATTCATGGGCGATTCTAAGCGAGGAGTGAAAAATAAGGCTAGGGTTGAAGGTTCCATTTGTGCATCGTACTTACATCGTGAGACAACCCATTTTTGTTCACATTATTTCAACAACTTTATGTTAGTTCCACGCAATGTTAGAAATCCATATGCAGTTGATAGTGAAAGTCGTCCACCAATGTTATCAATCTTTGACCAGCATGGTCGACCCTCTGGGAAAGAGTTGATTCACTGGTTAACTGATGTCGAGAAAGACTCAGCCCATGTTCATGTGTTGATTAATTGTGCAGAAGTTAAGCCATTCCTTGAGTAAGTTTTCCAGAACTGCAGTTGATAGGTGTTTCATTTACAAGATTGGGAACTACAATATAAAAGTTTAACACTTATTAAATGTTTCTTGGACAGTTCATTCTTGCAATCCCAACAACAAAATGAACCACATGCCTATAGTGTCAACGTACATGCAGAATTTTCAAGTTGGTTTAAGCAACAAGTTAGTATGTTATAGTTCAATCCCAATTATTTGTATGCACTATTATGCTCGTTTAACTTATTGTGACTGTTCGTAGGTTCATAATTCCGGTATAAATGTGACAAACCAATACTTACGGGATTTATCATATGGTCCTATGAGTTACGTTAAACAATGGCACATATACTTTGTCAATGGGTATAGATTTCATACTCAAGCATGGACTGAGGGAAAAAAAATCATAAATAGTGGGGTTCACATAAAGGGCCTTACAGAAGGAGGATCGGATGATTTTTATGGGGTAATTAAACATATTTATGAACTACAATATAACAGTACAACCTATGATAAGCGGGTTGTGTTATTTTATTGTGAATGGTTTGATCATCCAGTAGAGGAACAAGAGTGGATCCAAAATATGGAACTGTTGAAATTAGAATGGATAAAAGATATAATCGATATGACCCCTTCATCAGTGCACATAATGTAAGGAAAGTCTATTATGTGTCCTATCCAGCCACGAGAAGAGACAAACGTGGTTGGTGTGTTACAATTAAAACAAAGCCAAGGGGTTACATAGAATCCAATAATGTTGCAAGTGATGTGCCTCACCAGCTAGATGAAATGTCACATGTCAATGAAGTTATTGAAGTTGAAAATATTTCAGGATTGCAAGATTTAGGAGGCGGGGTTGAAGAAGTGGACCTTGGTAATGAATTCATAGATGAAGGTCCATCTGCCAACTTGGATGCAGAACACCATAGTTTTGAAGTTGACAATGAAGGGGATCTAGAAGATGACTTTGAGGTTTACAATTCTGAAGAGGATAACCCACGATACAACCTTTTATTCTGCATATTGATTAAACCTTGTATCATACTACTTTTGTTATCTACTTTTGTTATGTAAACCTTAATGCAACATAATTTTTAAATACCTTTATATAATATTCGTTGATCATTATACGCGTAGTCTTTACATAGTTCTTACATGATTGTCTGCTACATTGGATGTTAATTGCAGAACATTGATTTGCATATACTCGTATCAGTTACTTATGATAACATGATTTTGGTTATTAGATGCAGTTTTCCATCCATTGAGTCATTGTATTTTAATCATGAACGCAATTTTGAATGATTTTTTTATAGAAACTTTCCATAATTGAAGAGTATATGGATGCTAAAAGAGTTGATGAGTCTTTACATTCAATGATCATTGAAGACTCTATGGATGGTGACATAGTTGATGACTCTTTATATTTAGAAGAAGTTACAGCCATTAAAAGAGTTGAAGACTCTTTTGATTTAGAGAGTATAATAACCTAGTTTAAAAAAAAAAATTGGCCTGCTGATACGCCACGCCAGTAGTGTGGGAGCCACACCAGTAGTGTGGGAGCCACACCAGTAGCGTGGGAAGTGCTCCAGAAAATCATTTTCTGCTGGCAAGCCACGCCAGTAGCGTGGGAGCCACGCCAGTAGCGTGGGAGCCACGCCAGTAGCGTGGGAGCCACGCCAGTAGCGTGGGAGCCACGCCAGTAGCGTGGGAAGTGCTCCAGAAAGCCATTTTCTGCTGGAATGCCACGCTGGTAGCGTGGACCTCACGTTGGTAGGGTGGGAGCACGGGTTGAGGGCCTATAAAAAGCCATTTTTAAGTTTTTGAAGGAAAATCACTGTTCTTCTTCCTCCCTGAGTCCAGACCGCCATTAATGCACCCTAAGAGCTTCAAACTTCCATCATAATCCCATAAAACACCTCCTAATCACCTTTAAACTTAAATTGAACCAAATAGAAGCCAATTTCAGCCTAGTTTGTGGGAGAACTCCCATTTCTTTGAATTTCTACAGAGGGTGAGCTTTGGAGAGGAAAGAAGCTGGTTCTAGGACGCCAGAGCTAGGAGAAAGACTTCTCCAGCCTTCCCCTATTGATTTGAGGTAAGAAACTCATGTTTTAAGCATTTAATTTGTGGAATGGGAGATTGGATGAATACTGACCAATTGGTGATAGGGCTGGAATTAGGCCTAGGTTCTTTAGAAAAGTGTAGTCAGGAGGTTGTTCTGAGTCATATAGAACTCTGAAGTCGAAATTGTGATGAAGTTTGAATTTGACTCTGGGAAGGAAGAAGTGTGTGTGAATGGGAGATACTATGACCTGTATTAACTCAAGTACCTTTACAAAAGTTGATCATAAGGTCAAATGATCGATGAAAACATGTGGATATATCTGGTTTGGCTGAGTTGAACCATTATTGGTTCTTGAGATTAGTAAAGCTTTGAATTGAGTTGTACAGAGTTTTAAAGGAACTCTGAGGCCTTAGTCAGACTGAGGCAGACCCTTGAGGGTCAATACATGGCCTAGGAGGAACTGGGCTAGGATGAACCTTAAGTTAGAAGACAGAAGTTGATTATGAAAGGAAGGGTGTTTCCTTCTATATAAACGGTTGAATACCGTATTTGATTGTCTATTTCATGCCTATTGTAGGGCGTGAGGCGCATAGCACTGGTGGAGGTCACCACGAGACTAGAAGAGCTGATTCTGAGCTGAGACCAGGTAAGCTCAGTGTTCTTGGGGAATGTTTTCCCTGCTTGTGTTCACTACACCCTAAATGGGTGATTGCTTGATGAGATTGTGTGATGTATTATGCATGCTGATGCTGGGTAATGCTGTATATTGATATATGTATCAAATGCTTATAAAGTATCTTGTTAGCTTATTGGAAACTGAATGCTAGCTAAACCCTGAGATAGGGTGTGCTTGTATTGATTACACTAGTATTGTATATGCTTGTATGGACTTTGTTTATGAGATGATTATGATGATGATGCTATGTGATGTGCATGCATGGGATGTTCACTAGCCAGTAGAATAAGGGAACTATGGACCCCTTGGGAATGTGACCTTAAGTGGATGATCTCCCTTGGGATAATCCATAGGTGTCCATGTAAACCCTGAGTAGATGTGCCTTTAAGTAGATGATCCTATTCAGGTATTGGGCGGCAAGTCCTGAGTAGATGTGTCTTTCAGTAGATGATCCTACTCAGGCATGAGTCCTGAATAGATGTGCCCTTCAGTGGATGATCCTATTCAGGTATTCAATGTGAAGCCCTGAATAGATGTGCCCTTCAGTGGATGATCCTATTCAAACATATTGTGTTGCCTGCATATGTTGGTTTTGGGCTGCTTGTGTATGCAGCATGTTCATATGGGCCGTGAAGGCTGATTGTTTGATGAAATTCTCTACGAGATGTTTTCTGTTGCGTTATATAGATATGTATATATATTGAGATGTGGGAAAGTGAACCAGGGGGAAGGGAAACCTCCAAGAACCCTGAGTTTACTGGGATGATTATCTCACCCCTGTCTGGGGCTCATGTTGCAGGAACTGAGACCGAAGTCATTGACAGATCCCAAGGCAAAAGGCCTGAGCGGGGATAGTGTGAAGATAACCCTAGGGTTAGATGATTGAGCTTGTTAGCTCATGTTTTATTTATTTTGCCTGTATTTTGATACCCTCAAGGGTTATCTGTATAGTTTTGGGAAAATGTACATTGTAAAGGACAGATAATTCACCATATATGTATATAAAGTGTATATCTATTGGATTCAGGCTTCCTTTATTGTTTATTTCCATGCTTGTTGCGATACTCTGATATTGTAATAATGTTAATACGCCGGGTGCACACGGGGTGTTACAGAGAGAGTTGAAGATTCTTTAGATTTAAAGGAGTTTATGGATGAAGACACAGTGGCTGACTATTGTGATTTACAGAGAGTTAAAGACTCAATAGAATTAAACAACTTTGTTAGACCAGAGAGGCAACAGAGGGAACTTCAAAAAGTAGTTAGAGAGATGTTAAAAATTTATGTTCCTCTTTATGAACATTGTATGCATGCTGAGATAGTTGAAGACTCTTTAAAGTTAAAACACTCTATGAATGATAACTTAGTTGAAGACAATTTAGAGTTAGAAGAGATACATGGAAAAGGTAATGTGGAACCTTTGTTTGTTAGACCAGAGAGGCAACAGAGGGAACTTCAAAAAGTAGTTAGAGACATGTTAAAAATTTATATTCCTATTTATCAACATTGTATGGATGCTGAGAGAGTGGAAGACTCTTTAGAGATAGAAGAATTAGTGGATGAAAAAGCTAATCATGATGCTATGTTTGTTAAATCAGAGACCAAAGAGACAGAAGTTCCAAAATAAGAAAGCTGAAATGTTAAAGATTTATATGCCACTTTTATGAATGTATGGTTCTTTTGTTGTAATGTAATTATGACTTTATTAGGGGACAATTGGTATTTTGTGTGTAACTCTAAATTATGTGACTTAAGTAATTTTGATTGAATGCATACTATTTGAATCTGTAGCTTGTTAAATTATTTTTGTATATATATAGAAATGTCATCAGGTGGTGCTGATCCTCCCCGACCCCCATCCACGGAGAATAGTGGAAAACAAACAAGTGGGAAGAAAAAGTCATATGTGGTTAGACTACGACCACCAAGAGTAAGTCTCCCATCAAGTACTTCATCCCCTTCTTCTGTATGTATGCCAAATAGAAATGCAAATTTTGTACCTACACCATTTCCACCGTCTCCCATGCCTACATCCACACCATCCCCATCCACGGCTATAGGGAACATGGCTACTGATAAAGACAGTGTTAATTTGGCCATGGAAGACCCCCCTTTGAATGATCGTCCTATGATTACACTGATGAATGGAGCATAACTATTTCAAATTTACATTTAAATTAACATTACAAAGCTTGGCAATTCATAGATTCTCATGATTAAATGATTTTTTTAATTAAGATTTTATCCATCAAAGGTTGCGTCAAAGGCTGTGACATTGTCCATTAGACAATAATTTGTCAACCCATGGCCAACATGGGGAGTAATTCCAAAAGATGAACAAGATCTTTTTTTCCGACATTTTAAGGTAACTAATTGACATGTTTATGAATTACTTCAATGGCTGAAATGGATACATTATGATTCAAGAATTATACCTTGATTACATAAATAGATTATCGGGTTAAACATACTTTAGCAAAAATAAAGCATTCAATTGTGTGGAATATTCAGACATTTATCATATTGGGACTTTACATTTTTCTTTGTTAAAGTTGGTTTTGTTTTATTTCATTTAACTTACATGAATTGATATTTTCCTAACTACAAAACATTTGATAAATGTCTGATACTCTAGAGAAAATTGGTATGGAGACCCGAGGAAGAGCATGAAATTAAAAAAGCTTTTAACTCCAAAGCCTCTCATAGACTTTGTGAGATGTTTAGGGATGCCCGAAATGAAAATAAAAGACCATATTGGATTGGAGATCGTGTATGGAATGATCTGTTATCACATTGGAATGCCCCTGAGTATCGTTCGAAGTGTATACAGGCAAAAAAAATGGGCATCTGAAAAGGGTAGGTGTATGCACACAGGTGGTTCCATTTCCTTGCAAGATCACGCCATTCGTTTGGTAAGATTAAAATTACCTTATGTTGATTAACTCATTCTTTCAAACTAGTGTATAATTATTTTGGTTAATTTTTGTTTTTACTTTAAAAATAGTCTCAGGAGCTTGGTCGATCTACATATCCTGATGAAATTTTTGAACAAACTCATTTACGGAAGGATACTGGTGAATTTGTGGATGATAGATCTAGGCGCACACATGTGAGGACATTATTTGTCAAGCACTCTTATTTTTTTACCATGTTTAATACATTTATTTACTAATAATTGTTTATCATTGATAGGAAAACTTTGAGGCTAGACTATCTCAAGCCAAGTCCGATGTTGCCTCAAGTGTTGGTGAATCAGAAATGACTCCTTTAGACCCTGCTGAAGAACAAAGACTTAGGACTGAGTATTGGCTTGCTGCTATGGGACCAAAGCAAAAGGGACGTCTTTATGGGCTTGGAGATCTTGCACATGCTTATAAATGTTCAGATAACACGTTCATGCAGCATATGCAAGGATCTTCCAGTCAACCAACGAATTCAGCAAAAGTTAATCGACTAAGGGAGGAGCTTCATCAAACGAAGGAGGAGGTGAAAATGTTACATTCAGTTGTACTTAAGTTGCTACCTCCAGAAGAGCGCAACATTATTGAATAACAACAACATGACCACCAGCTGCCCGACCCACCACAACCTGACCATCAACTTCCAGAACAACAACAAAATGATCAACCACATCACAGTCACATGACCATCAGCAACAGCAACAAAATGATGAAGCACATGACCAGCAACAAGAAAATGATCAACAGAGGGACTTTAGTAAAGACTGTTTTGATTACTGACTTTTGTCCATTTTATTATTAGTATTGACTTATTAGACATGGTGCTTTTATGATTCCGTTATTTTGAAATTTAGTTAATGAGTTTGAGGTTTAATGAATACTGTTTAACCATTTGATTATTAGTATTTACCATTTTATTATGTGCTTTGATGAATATTGTTTTAGTATTGTCATTAAATAATACAAATGACAATCAAATAACAAATGCTGCAGGAAAAAAATAACCAAATAAATGACCAAAAAATTTAGTTGCTATCCAAAGTTTGTGACAGAAAATTCCATTGCTAATGTCCATATGTGTATTTCTATTGAAAAATCTGTCGGAAATAGCTTACCAAAACGTGTAATTGTGGGAAATTTTCGACAGATTTGTGACGGAAAAATCCGTTGCAAATTTCCTACTAACATTTTTCGACGGTTTTGCGACGGGAATATCCGTCGGAAATTTCCCAAGGATATTTCCGTGGGAAATTTCCGACAGATTAATCTGTGGGAAATTTTCCACGAATCATTACCGATGGATAAATCTGTCGGAAATTACCGACGGACAACAAAAATCTGTCACCTAAAATTTCTTACGACCATATTAGCGACGGATTTTTGTCCGTCGATGGAATTTTCGATTTCCGACAGATTTTCGAGTTTTGAGACGGATTTTTTCCGTCGGAAATTGCGATTTTTTTTGTAGTGATTGTCCTCAAGGAGTGTGAAAAAAAAAATCAAACTGAAACCAAATTGATCCAAAACAGAACCGAGCTTCTTTGGAAAAAAGGATTGTGGAAGATAAAAAAAAGGATCAAAGTCGCAAATAAGAATTAAAGAAAATAAAAATTCCAATTCAACCTATAATTGCTTGTGCTCTTACTCATTTCATTTAAAGCTTCACGAGTTTTTTTTTCCCTTAACATATACTGTAGAATTTAGAAAAAAAATCAAATAAAAAAGTATTCAGCACTGAATTTTACAACGAATTTGGTTCTCATAATAATTTGATTTAATACACATTAACCAATTTTTTTTCCACATAAAAATTTGTAATAATTAAACAACTTCATTTTTGGGGATTAGTGCTCCTTTTGTCAACCAAAAAAGAAGTAAATTAAAAACTTCATGAGAAGACAATTAACAAAAATCCTTCATGTAAAAAAAAGATAAATCCAAAAAAAAAAAAACACAAAAAGAGTGTATAAAATAATAATAATAATAATAAGTAATAAAAAACAAACAATTGGAATTTGGAACCGGATCCAAAATTAGGGTCATCTGAGCGAATCCAAATCTCACGCGCTATAAATACCAAACTTATAGCGCCAAATTCAAATCAATTTCGGAGTCCGTTAGCAGCACCTTCATCAGAAAAATGCGAACTCGCTTTCTCAACAATGACTACTTCGCTCTCCCTCCACCTCAAACCTTCCCCTTCCTCAACCTCCCCGTCCCTCGCCTCCCTCTGCCACCGCCATACGCCGTCTACCACCACTTCCGCTTCGGTCCTCCGATCCCCCTCTCCCTCCACCTCGACCCCTTCCCCGTTGACGCCGCGCTCTCCACCTTCCTCTCCGCCATCCTACCTCACCGAATCCACACCGCTCCATCGAATCCCGCGGTAAGCCTCAAGACTGGAAATCGCAACGTGAATTTTGAGCTTGCGTTTGTCCGACCTGCTCGTGTTGATTATAGTCGTTGTTAGAATTTCACTCTGAAAGTGTGATTCTATGAGCAATTGCGTTAGTTCGCGGTAAGAGTGGAGTCTCGAAATTGCAACGTGTTGCGTTTGTTTTTGCTGGTGTTGATTATCGTCGCTGTTAGAATTTCACTGTGAAATTGTGATTCTATGAGCAATGCTTACTTTTGTTATGAATCTTCCTGAGTGTGCTCGTGTTTTTTGGATGTTTTGATTGCGTTGCAGCAAGAGGCGGAGGTTTTCTTTGAAGAATGTGTCTACGAAGCTGATATCAAATTTTCGAATGTATATTTATCAATTAAATTATTTAATGCTCCTTGTTTGCTGCATTTTTTTGTTTATTTAATTATTTATTTAGATAAGATCTTAGCGTTATTATTGGCAGGAGACTAAAACTATTGCTCTCAATGATAAGAACGGTAATGTTTATGAGACGATTCAATTCGAAACACCAGAGCTTGACGCGTTCTTGGTGAGATTCTTCTTTCTAATTTTGTAGTTATATAATATAACCTTCTATGTTTTAAGAAAATTCATTCAATCGAATCAACTTTACCTTCGTTTTTTTTATATATTTTATTTCTTTGTATTTTAAAGGAAAATTTTTGTGTCACTGAGACGGAGAGGATGCAAATGCTGTCTCAAACTCCAGAAGTTGAAAATAACCTGGTAACGCTGTTATATTTTATAGACACTCATATGAACTATGTACTATTTCAGTAAATGAGTCTGATAGTTGGATGGTGGAATAGTTACACTACTCTCTTGTTGTAAGCTTTGGTTATGTGTTCTCTAAGTATAAAATATATTAATGCATTTTTTGTTATTGAACTAGAAATATGGAGGCGCTGAATGGATTTTGTTTCAGTATTATCCTTGGAATGTTGATAACTTTTTGCATCATTCAATACGAACCATCAAATAAGAGTGGAATTGGACTTACATGGGTCATACAGAAATAGGACACAAGGAAAATTTCAATTTTGTATTATTATTCATTTGTTTGTTTCCAAACTTCAGAGAGAATAAGTTATTCTATTTTCCTTGCAGAGCATGCTCAAGCCTGAACCATCAAGGCAATACCCTTATGAGGCTCTGGAATCAGTATCTTTGGTTGAAGATGTAATTTCAGAGTACTTGATGGCGGGAAATGCATATTCTCTAGAAGATAATATTTCTGTTCAGCACCAGCCACGCTCTGATAAAAACAAATTCCTTATTTTGGAAGTGGATGAGGAAACTTTGGGAACTCCCACGTGCTTCTCTTTGGTAGAAATTGTTGACTCATATTTTGAAAATATCAGATCTCAAAATTTTGATGAACTATATCAATCAGTAATAGAGGGCAAGGAGCTTTTGGGTTCAATGAAGCATAACATTATGGAGTTTTTCTCAGATGAGTGTATATCAAAGAAGAGCCTGGAGTTATCAGATCTGTTTCCTGAAAGGGATTTTATGAATATGCTGGAAACTGAACATGTTGATAGGAATATTGGCCTGCAAAGGACATGGCATGCTAATAGTGATTTGATACTGAATCTTGTTACCTTCCAGGAGTTTGTGTTCCTTGACAAAGACTTAATGCAAACCTTTGAAGCTTTCTATGACAAAAAGCTTCAGATGATCTAGTAACATACGAGTGGATGTTTAAGAAAGAGTTTAACTTCAAGAGTTTTGATGAATTGATTGTTAGTAATGAGATAGCACTAACAGATGACACGTTCAAATCACTGCCTGTACCTGTTATCTCTGATCACATAAAGATGATAACTCTACATGACATCATTGTAGAACAATTTTCCAGCTTGAAGACCCGGCCCCTCTCTGCCTCTGATGGAATTTACTTAAACTGGGATCTACTCGAAGAAGATAAGTGCAATTGCAAAATCTCTAACTGGTATCAGAACATATTGGCCAAGATAGATCTGAACAACCAAGATTTTGGAGGAACATCTTTTGATGATGGAAAATTGGTATTTGATCTAGTTTTCTGTGATGATACCATAGATGAATGTGATATTAAACAAAATGAAGAGTTGAAAAAGTTGCTTTCGGATTGCATGCCTCTACTTGATAATCATCCAGTAGAAGTTGCTTCAGGAAAAATTTTAGAACATGTATCTTCTAAACAAGGAAGTCAAGAACAATTACCTGAAAGAAAGGCTGAGAGGGATTCATTGTTATTTAAATCTATGTCAGAAATCAGCAATCTTGATTATTTCTTAAACCCTCAAAAAGAGATTGGTAAGGGGAATTGTAAGTATGCAGTAGAGTCCAGTAATGCTAATGTTAGTATTCCAAAAGTTTCACCCAATGAATTGAAGGTTGGTACACAGTCACAAGGATTCCATACTGTTCTGCATAGAGTTAAGTTGTCCAATAGTATTGTGACCCTTGCTGGATATTTTGAAAAAAGCTATCTAGCCATTTTGCACAGTGATACAGAGATGACAAAAATGCATAACTCGGATGCAGATAATTTAAAATTGTTGGGTCTTCAAAAGCACAAGCTGATTGAATACCATGTAAATGGAAACAAAATGGCATTTGTCGTGTTATGTGCTATTAAACAGGCTGCTTGGTACTTGTGTTTCTATGGTCTTCGTCCAGCATTCTTGTATTTAGACAAATTATGTCAAAACTTGGAGTATTTGAAATCAAAGTTAGGCTTCCTCCAATCTTTGATCAAAGATGAACAGGGGAAGGTGGACAACAATGTTACTATGGCACACCCGTCATTAACAATTGTCAAGGAGATTTTACAATCATACATCAAACAGGATAGTTCGAAAAGTTTGATTGTGGCTGAAGAAGTATTCTGGCATTCATTGAAAAATCTCCTCCTTTCCCTGGGGTTATCATTCATTGCACTAAATGATTCTTGTAGAAATCAGCCATATGCCAATATTGTGCCTGAGGACACAGATACTAAAATGAAAGAACTTCTGATTTCAGACTGCTTGTTGGTTTCACACAAGTAAGCTTTTGTTTGAGGATATTTTTATTTATATTGCATCCATAGAATTTCACTTTATTTTTGGTACAAGATATGTTTAGCATGTTTTCATCTCCCCCCTCCTTCTTTCCCCCTTATTTCCCTATTCCCTTCCCCTTCCCCTTCCACTTTTTTTTTTTTTTTCCAACTTCTTCGTATCTATTATTGGGTTCATCTTCCACCGGCTCCCATTAGCTTGGGTTAAAAGTACTTTTGATGTTGATGTTTAGCATGTTTTCAAATTGCCAATTCTAGACACATGGATTTTCTTTTTGTATATTGGGTATGGAGAAACAAGAATCCAAAATGGTGAGCACATGAGGACAATACTTACATTATTTTAATGAAACCAAATTCCTTTCAATTTCCTCAAATTAGTTGTTCAAATCATACATCGCGAGCATCAAAGCAAACCATAAATTTTTTGGTACCATTTTTTTACCATACTTTTTCTGCTACAGAACTAAGTTAACTTCCATTTGATTGAAGGCATGTTTCTACCTTTTTTCCATTGAACAAATTTGACATTATCTTGGAATATGGAGGTTCATATGACTCATCTAGGATATCTAAGCTTTCACAAAACTTGGTTGAATTGCCTCATCTTCACTTTTTGAGGGTTGAATTGGATGGCCATGCTGCTCTCAAAGCACTCTGCGAAGGTGTTGAAATGCCCCCAAACATTGAAATGTCAATGGTAAGCCTCAATGATTATGGATAATATATATAGAATCTATATACTATATGCTATTGCAAATAAATTCAGAAATTATTTGTCTAAGTTCGTTATTCCATATATTTTTATCTGCACAAGTTCAACTGTTATAGTATAATTTAAAATATCTCATGTATTAGGACGTAAATATGTACAGGCATACACGAACGGGTTTTATGATACTAAGATAAACCGCAGGCAAAATTTCCAAAATTAAATTTCACATCTGCTATACCAATAAAATCTACCTAGGGAAGTGTTTTCTCTCTAATAGAGCTACTTCATTTATGAGGAAAAAAATGTCTGGAACTGTTACAGAGAAGCAGGAACTAACAGTCTCAGTCTATGAGAAAACACAAACACATTAACATGTTTTGAGACTTTGATTGCAACAGGAGCTAATATAATTCATTATTCCATTGAAGGAAATGCTCAAACACAACTATGTTGTGTTTTCAAATTGTAGCTCTTTCATTGACCTCTTATGGCCATCACTACACTCCCCAGTGTCCCCACTCAGGACTCTCCACAAAGTAGATTTTTGTGGTACCTTACAATGTAGAAGACATTAAGAGCAAAAGGATAAAAAAAAATGAAAGAAATAATTATCCCAAAATTCTAAAATTACGAAAACTAGTAAATTTAATCCTTAAAATTACAGAAGTATCATTTTAATTCCTGAAATTACAAATGTCAGTCATTTTAGTCCTTACTTTTGTATTGTCAAAAACTAAAATGACCATTGTTAGATAACGTCAGCGACTAAATTCTGAAATGATTGTTGTTGGTAATTTTGAAGACTTTGTAATTTCAGGAACTCAATTGACCGATATTTGTAATTCAATCAACTAATTTGGTGTATTACTTATTCACAATTTGAGGGACTGGCCTGTGTCAGTATCATACTTGTGACATGTTCTTGCTTCTGTATCTCTGCATGTGTGCCAGTGTAAAATAGACCAAAAAGAAGGCTTGGATAGGAATACTATATTTGGACCGATATGGAAATTGGAAACAATTTTTATTTGAAGGGGAGTGTTGGGTTAATTTTAACCTGGTAATTATGAACCAAAAGCAGTTTTGAGGTTCTTCTAATTCTTATATGTTTAACAAAATTACAAGTTTATTCCACGGTGGAAGATGACTGCAACTTCAAATTTGTGATTATAGTAAACGAAGTTGCAACTTTCGTGGTACTGGTCTTGAAATAAAATGCTTTCATTTATCGCCTATTCGCCTATTTTAAAAGGAATTACTGACTTAGCTGCACCAATTGATTTTTACTCTTAATTCGTAGTTCATATAGCGTCTACCAATCAACCTGTAAACATATTATGAACTCACTCATGCAACTACCAATGATTGTCTTCCAGGGAAGTGAGACTCGTTTTATTTTCAATCATAAGGGAAGTATGATGAACCAGAACTTGGAGAGACTACTGAACTTTTGTCCTGTGGAGCAAAGCTATGATAAAAAATCTTCCAAGGTTGCACCTGAAGCAGATAATCACGTGCCAATAATTCCTGCTGTGAAAACTGAGCATGGCCATAAAAGCATGGAAGTTTTTCCTGGAACAGTTATGATCGTAAATACTCAAAATGTAGATAAGGAAATGATAATGTCTAGAAGAAGCTCTTACCAAGTAATTCTTGCTATGGAGAAGGAAGGAATTCAAGTTGTTGAACGTGATTTAGATTTGCCTGTGGATATTATATTAAGTTCTGCTATTTGCTTGGCATGGTATGATAGTAGAAACCTTGGGAAGAAAGCAACTCCAGCGACCGAAGCGTCCTCAAGCTTGCCTTTATGTATTGATAATATTGCCACAGATGTTCTGACATTGCTTAGTTTTTACTTCCGTGGTTGCTTTCTGGTAATTTCAATTTTTATATTAATTACATTTGTGTGATATTTATTTATTTCTTGTAACTGTTTCTATAAAATACTGCAATGTCGAGTAGTGCTCTAGAAAAATTACGAAGGTACTTGACATTAGCCAGTTGGTTTTGTTAGGAGTTATTTGAGATTTGAGAAGCCTTTTGGGGGAAAAGAATGTCAATCTCAGAACTTGGCTTCGACTTTTTCTATTTTTGAAATTTCCTATAGACCCTTTGGAAGACTTTCTTATATAAATCCCTGCAGAAAGGGGAATTAAGGAATTTTAGTCATTGTCGTCATCATTTTGTATTACTTGCTTGGAAGATATAAGCTCTTAGTTTTCTAAATCTTATTATATTGAGATATGAGGGAATAGAAGCATCATAATAATGTAAATATGATTTAGATATGAGAGTTGTTGCGATGGTTGATGTTAGTTACCTATACATTGAGCTGGTTTAAATATGTTATATTCTCTTTCCAGGTGTTTGAAGGAGAGCTTAACTTTCTTTCAACTGTAATGGAATCCTCAGATGGACTTTATGCTGCAGCAACAAGCTTAGGAATTGATTTGCAGATATTCTTCTCTTACTCACCTGAGTTGACAAATGAAGTTATTGTAAGCTGCATTAAGAGTGCTACCAATATGAATAGGGGTCTGTATCCTAAAATGCCTGACTCAGTGACTCTTGCCGAGTCATTTCTTACAGAATTTCCTGGAATAAATCCTTTAACTGCACACTCTATACTATCTTCAGGGGTCAAGCTTAATGAGTTTCTTGCGTGGTCACATGAGCAAAGGATGCATATTTTAGAAAAGTATCATGTACCAGACGAAAGTATTTCCCTATTCAGTGTTTTCTGCAGATATGGGGAACGGGAGGACTCAAAATCCATAATGACAGATTGTTCCTCTTCAGTATCTTCTGGTCTGGACTCAGATTGGTGTTGTTTATATCAGGTTGAAAATGAAAGAAAAAGGAAAAATCCTATAAGTAGTCATCAGATAGATGAACTATGTTTGGATGAATTGTTGCAATTTGAGACATTAAATCAAGTAGTTGAGGCTGTCCCGGATTCCTCTACCTTGTCAAAACCTTTTGATTTTGGTATGTCAAAAAATGCTGGAAGATCTAGTGACTTAGCAAACGCAAGTTTGTCCATGAGTGAGTTTTTCGGTCAAAAGCAAAGCACCAGTGCAGCTACAATGAGAAACCTTTCTGGATTCTCTTATTCAGCAGGGAACTGCAAAGCTCCCCACAAATCAGAGCAACTGAAACAACCCAGTTTATCCTTGAAAAATAAAGAGTTGGCTCAAAATGAAATACTGGGTACTGCTTTGATGGGCAAAGGTGTGAATTGGCATAACTTTAGTAATTCTAAGAAGCTGCATGAAGACATTAGAGGTGAGGTGGTGGACTTGACAGATAGCCCCCTATTTGATAAACGCTTTGCCATTCCTGATTCCATGTATTTCACAAGTTTGAAGGCAGAGAAAGAGAAAGATCAGATGAGAACGAATAAAATTGCAAGGAAATTGTCATTTGATAATAGTAGTCACCCAGAAACCAACTCACCAAAAATATGGAGATCCTTAAAAGACGCACGAGGAGAAGTTGACAACTACCCTGAACCAGATTTTCGAGAAGATATATTTCCTCTTGATTTCAAGCTCCGTGAAAACATTGGTTTTACTCGGGCATCGATGAGAAACTTAGAATCACCATTCAAGGAGGAACTGTCACATTTGGGAGAAACTCCATTCTCATATGCCCGCCAGTCAGCTAGTATATTAAAGAATTCACCTTGGACGACTGAGTTTATTAATAAAGTAAAAGAAAAGAGCAGATTGCGTCAAAAATCATTATCAAGTGAGAACTCTGGCCCTTATTTTGAGTACACCGGGAGCATGTCCAAAACTTCTAAGCGAAGAAGTCCTTCCGTAATTGATTTGTTTAAGAACCAACCTAATAGAACATCTGGAAATGTTCCGAAACAGAAGAGACAGAAGCAATCGGGACCATCTTCAAACTCAGTCAAGAAAGCAAGAGATTCCACTTCATCATGTACTCCTTATGATAAGAAATCAACGAAGGTACGTTTATATTATGTTGGTTTTGAAGTGAAAATAAGTGTTGCAAAAGACTAGTCGAATGATTTTAATCATATATATCTTTTTTCAATTTTTTAACTGCAATAAGCATTATGGCCAAAAGTGGCAGTTAGAAAGGGGATAGAAGGTGTCTAGAATTTATTCTGTTTTTTGTTTTATCTTTGCTCAGTTGCTCCCAATGTGTGAAATGTGAATGAATGCATAAAAGGTGTAATACGTAGGTGGGAAGTTTTTAGGAGCTTCGTGGATACTCAACATAGTGCGCGGTGAACCACGTGACAAAATACAAACCGTTAGATAGATCAATACTCATCTAATGGGTCATATTGTCCAACAACACTTCATTGAGTGTATTAAATGTTTCTTATCTTATTCTTATAATAGGGACTTGGTAGAGAATGGATAAATAGTCAATTTTCTTAGACTTAGACTGTGTGTATAGTATTGATAAATTTGTATTCGAAATATAAAAAATTCAAATTTTAATCTTTTAAATTGGAAAAATGTGATAAATTTATTTATTTGTTAATTTTTGTCCATTAAAGAGTCTAAATGACACATTTATGAACGGATTTGTTTTACACATTTATGGACGAAAATTATTTATCAAAAATATAATTTAATCTTCATTTTTTTCTTTTTTTAATCATTACAAATATAACATTATAATAAACATTTAAAAATATAGATAAGCAAACATAAGTTAGAATAAACATAATATTAATTAATAAACATAATTTGTTTATTGCTCTGAAATTTCTAATTTGGTAGTATTTTATCCAAAATATGAGACTCAAACAAAAATGTACCGTCATTAAGTTAATTCTTATAAAAAAAAATGAGACCCAACTTGATTTTATTAATATCTAATGTGACAATATAAATTTCAGAGCAATAGACAGATTATAATTATGAATCAATATTATGTTTATTATTATGTTAGTTCTAATTTATATTTGTTTTCCTATTTTGTTAAATGTTTATTGTAATGTTATTCTTGTAACTATTAAAAAGGGAGAAAATGAAGATTAAATTATATTTTTGGTAAATAGTCATTTTTGTCCCTAAATGTATATAGCGCTGACAAATTCGACTATGAACGAATCTCGTAGACTCTTTCATTACCGATAACGGACGAAAGTTAACGGATGAATGAATTTGTCGTACATTTTTCATTTTGAGATACTAAAATTTAAATTTTCATCTTTCGAAGATGAATTTATTAGTACTTTAAATATTTAGGAACAAAAATAATTTTATACTAATCCATCAGTGTTTCAAGCAAGCTAGTTTATGCATACTATAATATATGCAGCCTAATTTTGCGGGATGTTAACTATTTAGGTTAACTCTTGTCAAAAAAAAATTAGGTTAACTCGTACTCTTTTATTTTATTTTATTTATTTATATAATTAGAACTAAAATATATTGATTTTAAATATTTAAATGTTTTTATAAAAATGATCAATTATAATAATAATTAATTTTGATATTTAACTTGCAAACCAATTCATCTTCGTGTTCTTTCTAGATTTAGTTAACATGAATACAACTTTGCCTCTATCCTATTATTCATAAACATTTGGTCGTTGGCAGACACTGACCTTTGGGAAGTACGGAAGTGGAGCCCAAACAAGGCTAGTCTGGAGTGACAAAAAAGACTCATGCCAGGCACAATAATCCATCATTGAAGAAAAGAATGGAGATTTTCTATTATATACGACGGTGGCTTTAACCTTTTGAAAGGTATTTTGCTTTAAAACCATAGTTAGAGAGTAATTCTCAGACAATATAGGTTTCAATTTCCTCATACTAAGAAACTTCTAATTCGGTTCCTTTCTGGACTTGGTATATATCATCTATACTTCTATACCGTTCTAGAATGAGTTCAATGGACTATGGTAGAGACTGACTTCTAATATTGATGAATGTTGAAGTCAATGGTTTCCACTGATGAAAATGGAGTTCGAGATCAGAACAGGAAGTTAGATACCGTGCTGGATCTATGTTTGGAGCGAATGGGGACTTCACATGATGATTGATTTACGATCGAAGAACCTGGGTAGCATTTTTAGTGTTTTTTTTCCACCATATTTATAGTGCGAAGTATTACCCGCTATCTTACTCGTATCTGAAGAAGAAGAAAAACATGCATATTTGATACAAAATTTAACAAAAAAATTGTTGGCACTTCTATTTTTATTTTTGAGCAAAATTATAAGAATTCAGTAATTTTTGCTATTCCCAAAATGATGCTAAGAAATGTTAATATTAGTTACATACACCCAATTTTTTTCTCAACAATGTAAAGTTTGTTTTTTTAATCAAGAGCCAAACTACTTTTATTTGTATGAAAAACAAAACAAGTAGCCCTTTTTAATTATTTCAAAATTTAAAATTGGTGCTTCTAAATTTAGCCAACAGCTTTTGAAAAGCACAATTACCATATCTAGATGATATGTTATTAGATTTTCAAAATTCAGTAGCCTTGTTGTTCTTTGATCTTTAATATTTTCAATAAAAATGTGTTTCATCTGAGCATCATAGGCCTGATTTATCGGCTATAATGTTTGCAATATATGTACCCCAAAATTGTTCAAATAGATGATAAATTATAATCCATTTTCTACATAGCCTATCTGAGGCCACAACCCATAGCTACCTTGTCAATTCAATGCATCATTCGACCAGAAATATTGAACTAAGCAGCCCAGCAATTTAAATTGGAGGTGAAAATGTAGATTCGACTGAAGTGAAAAACACTGCTTGATCTCAATTTGACCAATATGACCATGATATCCTGTCTGTTTCATAACCCATGTGTATTTTGTATGTGAGCAATAACGCCTGTAAAGAATTCTAGTTCTTACCATTCCTGAGATTACGTAGAGCCATAACAAGCTGTTGTCTTTCTCCCTCTACCTCTGCGAACTTAAGACTATATCTCTGAATATCTTTCTTCCATTGATGTCAGCTGAGTTCCCATATATTTATTCATTTCCTTTAGTACTTCCACTTCATTCAACAATTTATTTGTATGACACTCGCCAGCATTATCATTATTGAAGACGATCACCTCGTTTTCCAAGCAAGTTTTCACTTCACTGTCAGTGTGATGAAGAGATAAAATTTAATAATAATAACATCCTGGACGAGATGACTCATGAGTGGTGCCCTATATCTGAGCCTCAAGCACCAATATTTTATTACAATGTTAATGGATGATAAGAAAACTAAGACTCAGATGGCAGAAAAGGAATTTGATTTTTACCTTGTGTGTGATGCTAGATAAACTTTGTTCTCAGCTGAAATGAATATCGTTCTTCCTATTTCAGACTTGTCAACAGGGGTGGTTGTATCATCCATTTCCTTTTTATGTTACCAATATAGCAACATTTTAAGTTAATGTATATTATCGAGTCATCAACTAATGCGGGCAAATCAAAACCAAAGAAACTTTAATTAGATATTGTCTCTCTTTCCTCTTTTTTAGGTTACATATTCGGTTCAAGCACATGGGAAAGAGAAGGGAAATAATAGTTAGTAGAGGACCAAACCTCTGACATTAACATCATATTCAAGTCTTGAAGACTAAGGCTGGTTCCAATTGAGCGACAAGTTCATTGGCTAGTTGCATATTTCTTTTAGCAGAGTTTTAAGTTTTAAGATTCATTGGTTTGATATAATATAAGCGATAGGATGGCACCAAAGAAAATTGTACTTCGTTTGATTTTGAAAATAGTTTTAGAAAAAACAGCTCAAGACACAACACAGAACCCTGAAATTTTGTCACCTACTTAAGCAGGGGACAAATTGTGTTCACAGTACAAAAGAGAGAAAAACACTAATGATCCCTACTCTTTCATTTTTCCAACTCTAATTATTATATCATTTCAGAAAATTTTGCCAATCTGCTTGGGTGCTAACTTGATTATTCATTTCACTTTACTGTGTAGTGTAATCATAAGGGGTGGTTGTGGTGATAACATGTAACCTGACCTATAATATGCAACAGAGACAGTAACATTCTTAATTTTGATTCAAAGCAAGGAGCTGGAAAATTACCTTATGAATTTCTGATTTTGAAATCCTATTGTGTTCCTTAGTGGAAGAACAAGATGAAGCACTATTAATATATGTGGCTGTTGCTTGTCCATTGCCATTCTTGAGCCTCTTTTCTACAGCACTTAGTTCTTCTTCCTTCTTATTCAGCTCTCCTTCTAATTGAGCTATTTTTTTCTTCATATTTTCTTTCTCTGCTTGTTCCATGTGCAAGCTATGTTTTAATTCATTGTGCTGGGTCTTAAGGATTTCTACGTCTGACATTAGGGTGCCAAGCCTTATCTCCTCATCATTGTTCTCTTGCATTAACTTCGTAGATATGTGCTCTTTTGACTCAGTTTTAGATAATGCATGCTCCTCTGCCATCAGCTTTGTAATTTCAATTCTGAGCAATTGAATTTGCTTCAATAATGCCTCATCCTGTTCATCCCTGTGCCTTTGTACATCTTCAAGTTGTTTGGACGTAATCTCTAGTTCTTGTGACATCATTTCTATTGCCTTTTGTTTTGGATCTATTTGGTTCAAGAGCTGTTGCAGTTTTGATTCATTTTGATTTGTAATAAGCCTGAGCTCTTGATTGCATTTCTGGAGCATTTCTTCCGTTAGTTTGTTCTGTTTCCGCAATTCATCAGTGTCTGCATAAGCCTCCATGGTCTTCTTTTCATTTTCTTCTACTTTCAATGCCATTTCAACTGAAAGACTTCTATAATCATCCTGAAAACACTGACATGTGAGATCATTGTTGTGTCTTGTCTTTATCAATGTCTCCTCTGCTTGGGTGGCCCGTTCTTCATGCTCAAGTTTTGCATATTTCATGGTATGGAAATCTTTTACAAATTTTTCTGCTGGCGTTGTCAGTTCTCTCTCCAAGTCACTGACTTGGTTTTCAAGTTCATTGATGTAAATCAAAGTCTCTGAAAAATCATCTGCCTGATTCTTTATCTTTTCTTCTAATCTCTGTACTTCTGATTCAAGTTGCTCTATAGTTGCCAAAGAAGCTGAATGTTTATTTTGCCACACAATTTTTTGTGCTTCTCCTTGTCTTAATCTCAAAGAGATATCCAGGTTTTCTTTCTTCAGAAGCTCACATTCAAAGTGGAGCTCTTTTATATGCTCATTTAGCTCTTCACGTTGCTTATAACAATTGTCTATTTCACCATTCTGGCCTGCAATTTTCTGCTTCAAGAGACCTAATTCTGTGGCATCATCATGCTCTTTAGTATTTTCCAACAATTCCTTATTCTTTTGTTCCAGCATTGTTTCAAGTTCTCTCACTCCCAAAAGCAGTTCAGAGTTTGAGTTTTGTGTCTTTTGGAGTTGCAATTGAAGATTAGAAATTAACTCTCTTTCATAAACAAGCTCTTCCTTTGTTGCTTCTAACTGCTGCCTAGCATCTGCAATCTCAGTCGGGAAGGCTTTTGAAGATTTGGTCACATTGTTGAGGTTTTGCTGGGACATGAGTTGCTCATATTTAGTTTTGATCATATTTCTCTCATCTCTGAGGCTGATTATTTGTCTTGACATACTTTGTCCTCGACTGCATTCCTTCTCCATCAGCTTCTGAAGCGATTGTAACTCTAGTTCTGATTCTTCCACTTTCCTCTTTAGAGAAGCAATTTCACTTTTGAGGTTCTCAGTGACATTATCTGGAGGCTCTTGTAATCTTTCTCGAGGGAGAGTATCTTCCAGGCTTTTTCTCCAGTAGTCACCTAAACTCCTATCTGATGCTGAACCCATTGACCTCCTATGCATTTGGGCTCTTGTTGCAATGGCCTCAATAGTTCCTCTTGATGGCATTGAATTTTGTCTCAAGGGTGGTAATAGCTGGGGAAAATCCTGCATGAAGTTGCCACAGAAGTGACGCCATTAGATGCTGTTCTTGATCAGGTTCTCATCCTTTAAAATATTAATAGTTACTGAAATTTCATAAAATAGATTATTTATTTTCTTAATTTGTCCTCTTAAGAAGGTTCTGTTAAGGAAATTTTCAACTCTGTACAATAGAAATTGCTAGCTGTATAAAGCCACCGTATCATGTGAAACCTTACTTTATCAACATTATGAGAACCTTCATCTGCACTGCAAATGCTAAGTAGGTGTCTTGAGCTTCCATTTCCATTATCTTCCCCATTTCTGAAACTACTCCAACAGGTAAGTAAAAAGGAGAGAAGTAAAATCAAGAAACAAAAGGAAATTTGTACAGATTAAATTAACTGGCTGCATTGTTCTTTTTCACCTTTGATCTCCATGAACCCCTTCCACATTCTGAATTGTCACCTGTCTCAACATATGTTATTTGAGGAATTATATTTGGTGTTTGTAATCTGATTATCTTAAATAATATGGAATATGAATTGAAAGTAAAAGCTTTGGATGATGCCCAGATTTTTCAAGATGTGTAATCATGTGATGATGTGAGAGAGACGAGAAACTAGGTGGGGAGGGAAATAGAAGGCACCAACATGTAGGATTGCGCCTGAATTCGCAAACTTTAGAGGTAGGGACACAGTCAGTGGCTCAGTTTCTGCAGCAAAATCAGCAAAGTCAATCGAGGACTCTCCAAGAAAGCCAGTTTTTGAAGATCCCTGCAAGAACCTATAGAGATTAGACTTTCCAGCAACATATCCAAGACAGGTAAAGGATAGTATGCAATCAAATCTACTTCTTACAGTTGAAACAATAAAATGGTAGATTTTCTCCTGAAGTTTTCCTGATTTTGTGTCCTTTACGAGTTTAACTGATTCAAAAATTGGGTTCTCCCATAAACAGGTTCCATCCTGGACAGCAACTTTCTTTAGTTTCACCGTTGGCTTCCCAACATCGTCCGGCAGCAAAGCTACCATCAGTACAGACTTTTTCATATTTGGCACCTGATGATATAATACATTGGCATGAAACTCCCCACAATAAGTAAGTTATCAAACTCACTTACCTAAATCTACAATGTGATAAGTGATTCTGTATAAATTTCAAACTTCAATATGTTTAAAACTGTAACTTTGTAACTACTAGGCCAAACCTCATTTTGTCATTTAGTATACAATGGATAAATATTTATTTCACTTCATTTTACCTGAGTTGCCTGAAATTGCAGTTTGAATACAGCTTTAATCTTGTTATTCTTTCTCCGTGACTTAAACATGGCTTCAAGCTAACAAAATATTGCAGTTCTTGTCTTGTAGATGCTAGACAGTGCTTTTATAAGAGGTACCTCATTGGTGACTTGGGGGATAATGTGTTCATTTGAAACTTTATTTTGGTGTTTTGATAGATTTATTTAACCACTGAATTATGGGGACACTCTGAAAGCAAAGAGATGCTAGATTCTGTAATGAACTTGCATGGTTAGCAAGCTAAAAAAACAAAAATGAATTTGATATCAAATTGCTTCTCCATAAGACATTCTAAAACAAAGTTTAACAAAGGGCTAGAGGAAATAAATAAAAGGAACAAAGATGAGACGTTTGGTTTTCTTTTTCGGTTTTTATTACTTTGAGAATAAGAAAGGAGCAAATTTAAAATGACAAAATTAACCCCGACACTTCTTTATTCTCTTTTGAATTTTTGGTGTGCACCCACAGCCGACAAGCAAGTGAGCTTTATTTTTTCAACAAAATATGGTCAAGAAATTAATTTCGATGTTAAACAAATTCCAATACTTCTTTATTCTCTCTTCTCATAGATGTTTTTATATGTTATTTAAAGTATGAAACTATGTTTGTGTTTGTTAAAATTAGACACTAAAAGAACTAAAAGTTGGAAATTAATTTAGTTAAAAGAAAATTGTTAAATTAGTTTATTGAATTGGAAATTGGTAAAATTAGATAATGGTACATTAATTTGAAAATTGATAAAGAAAATTTGAAAATTATGTTACATTAATTTAAACACCTTGGTTTATTAATTAAAAAATAATTTAATAAACCAAAATAATTTTCAGCAAATGGCTGAGTTAATATATTTATTATTCATGATTCTTATCATACAAAATAAATGAAAGATAAACTCATTATCAATCCATAAAATAAGTGACAGATCAACTACATGGTTTTGTTTTTAATCATTTTGTAATAAATTAAAAATAATTTGATAATTTAATTTTGATGTTTTTAATGGATCTTAAATGAATTATTAATTATTCTCTGTTTATTATCATCAGATTCTAAATTTATTCAGTGCATTCATTCGCCACGTCCTAATTCTTTGACAAAAACACCACCGCAATACTTCCAGAAAAGTAGAGAAGAGGAAAGAAAAGAAAAGAAAAACAACACCACCATTACACCACTCCAACAAATAAAGGCAGACCTAATTAACTCATGCAACCACTCAGTGAGTAAAATTTAGTTGCAGGTTTAAATGCAAACGGATTCGGTTCCCCTTCCTTCAAATCTCTAAGTTCATTATCATAACTTGCATAATTATAATTTTACATGTGCTAACGAAATTAGTTTACAGCTTCTACTAGTCAATTTTTAGGAATGCTATCATATATTTAAATCATAAAACGTCCTTTCATTTAAACTTGTTAATTAAAATAACAAGTTTATATTGCGTCAAAACTTCTCCTTGATACTACAAGTGTCTGTCAAAAAAAAGATATACTACAAGTGTTCCTCCCTCACTTCATTTTCAAAACGCATGCAAAGCTATTAGGTACAATTATAATGACAAAGAACCTTGTCCACGTAGCTACAATCAAATTAATAGGTCTGTCTATAGTTGTATTGTATGTAACGATTGTTATCCGTCAATCGTCTTTTATTTTTAATTCGTAAGAATCCAATTTTAATACTAGAAAGTTTATAACAATTTACGAGTGTGTTAAACTTAAACCATTCGGTGCATCCATTCACCACGTCATTAATTAATGATAGTTTTACTGTTTTCGTCATGCTCTAATGTGAAATAATTCTCAATTTAGGAGTGAAATTAAACTTTCCTCTTCTCATTTTGATATTCTTAATACTCTCTTCTTGCTATATGTTTCATACACTATCTTTTGCAAATGATAAAAAATTATTTCTTTAAAATATTTTCGTATTTTGTTTATATACTTAATTTTTTAACTGTTTGTTTATTTTAGTTTAAAATTAATCTTATATTAAAATTAAATTTTTTATTATGAATTTATAATATAATTGATATATTTTAAAATATTTATTTATTACAAATTCTGAGTATATAAAAATAAATATTTATCCATTATAATACACACTAAAATGCGACTTCTAACGTTACCCGACTCCACAGTATAAGCATCATTATCAAACTTCTTTTAATTGGATTTGGATCTTGTCCTCACTCTTTCGCCTAAATCAATCACCCTCTTCTTTCTTTTTCGTTACCCCTTAAACGGATATAAGAAGTTTTTTTTACATTTTTAAACCTCTAAATTTTGGTTATTTGTCTAAAGAAATTGTCCCATTTCTCCATATTGCAACCTCATTGAGGGCCACATCAGCATGTTCTATCATTGTCCCGTCCTTGCAGTTTTGCATGCATGATGGATGATGATGGCAATTTCCAACAAATTATAAAGTTAAATTACCTTTTCAAAAGCAATCAAATTATTGGTTATTATGAACATGGACTGAGATTAGAGGCCAAGGGTAATAGTTTATGCATAGTAAATTTACTAATTCAATCCAAAGACTGAAGATAAATTAATGTTAGGTACTTAGGTGTATATTTTTTAATAATTTTAATTAAGTGAAATTATATGTAAACATGTTTATATATAAAAATAAAAAAAAGTGGACCCATATTATTTAATCAGTCTGACATGAAAATTTATTAATAATAGAAATATTAAAATGAGATATTTAACTGTATGTTCCTTTAATAAATAATCATAATCATAGTATCCTCTTTAAGAAAAATATAAGTAGTTTCGATTTAATCTAATATTTTCAAAGTTAAGAATTTATTTCTTTTTTTTTTTAGTCTTAACTTTTCTTCGAGTTAGAACAAATACTCACCCTTAATGGGATTTTACAAGATCCATCACATGGAAGATTTGTAGGAGGTAAGGAAGTTTGAGAGAGAAGTGTTTAGTGTTGAGTGCTTGAAGTATTACACCAAGAGGCATCAAATTTGGAATGTTCATCAGCATTACCTCCAACTTAAGAAAAATCTAGTAATATAGCAAGCTATTGGGTTCCAGCCCATATGGACCCATATAACCATACAATTATCTATTGAACTTGTATGTGAACATATTATTATTTAATATATATATATATATATATATCATATATATTCAACAATCTCCTCCTATATTCACCATACAGCACAATCTAATAAGGTAGTCAGTGTAATGTTCAAACAAACATGAATCATTAACATCCAGTCAAGACAATCAACTTGAATCGGTCAAAGAGTTTCAATAATAAAATATTAAACATAGACAACATTTGCAATCAAACTAAGTGAATCATCATTCTCATGAATCTATTATGAGATCAATATAACAATATAAATACCAAAAGTTTTAGATTAAATCTAAACTCATCCAAATCTCAACATCTCAAAATCAGTTTACAACCAACATATGCATAATAGTCAAGTATAAGTAGGTCAATCAAAATAGTCTAAGACCTTACAAATATAAGAAATAAGCATAATAATCATAATGTTCACAAAATAAAAATAACAAAATGTAAGTCTCAAGTAAATGGACTCCAACATAATGGACAATAGCAGGTGAACTGTCAAGTTCCCTACAACTCTAAATGATAAATTCATATATCAAGCTGGTCGTCCTCTTCAGGATCCCACTTAGTAAGCTCTCCTCCATCTTTATCATCCCTTGTAGAATGTCAAATATGAATTTCATATTATCATGAATTCAATCATTTGAATAAACTACTAAAAATGTCTAGTTCTACTAAAAGAACATAGCATCATATCATCAAGCAAAGAAGAAAATATATCAATGTCATAAAGCATCATAATATCATGTTCATAACCATCAAGCCAGTTTCATAAATTATGAACAAGGCCTAAATAGTTTAAGTTATAAAGAGTCATCAACCTAAGTTTATTTGTAAGAGAATAACGATTGTCTCATTTCACATAATAAGACTAATAGTCACGTCACTTACAATAACCTAGTCTTATAATGTCAAGTTTCAATTAAGAACAAGACTAATAAGCTTCTTATATAATCAACTATTTATATGTTTCAATTTGGAATGTCACAATTACTAATTCCTTAAAGTCAAATAATCTAACATCAAGTTTGGAATGAGATCATTTAATCAAAAGGATAGGCCCCTGGTAAGATTGTATCATCAAGTTTGGAATGACACAAGCTTCCCAGATAGAACTTTGAATTGGATTAAAAATCATCTCATTAGTTTTGGAATGAGATAACTTACCCTTTTCAAAATAGCTAGCAACCACGATCATCAATGAAACATATAAATTGTGCTTATCATTTGGCCAACAAAAGAAGATTCGATAATTCAAAACACACAATTTAAGGTAAGTAAATGGTAATTAAGACTTGTCTACATAGTCTTTAACCCCATTTCCCCCACTATTTTGAATAAATGATCTTTTTAGGCACCTTTTGTGAGAGCATCGGCCATGTTATCCTTCGATCTCACATCAATCAAAGTGATAACTCCTTGTTCTTTCAGATAATTCAACAACGCATCTCTCAATCTCACATGTCTTCTCTTTGAATTAAAGAGAGCGTTCTTTACGACTTGGATTGTTGCTTGATTATCACAAAATAAACTTAAAGAATTAATCTTTAGTTTAGTCAAAGGAATATCCATAACCAGATTCTTTATCCATTCTGCCTCTTCACCAGCTGAGGCTAAAGTAAAAAGTTCTTATTCCATTGATGACAACGCAATACAAGTCTGTCTTTTGGATTTCCAAGTAACAACAGTTCCACCTAGAGTGAATACATATCCACTGGTGGGTTTACTATTTCCAATTTCTGAACACCATGAGGCATCAAAATATCCATCCAAAGTTGAAGGATAACCAGAATAACATAGAGCATAATCTTTAGTACCTTTGAGGTATCTCATCAGCCTACTGAGGACATTCCAATGCTCTTTACTAGGATTATTAGTGAAACGACTCAACATGCCAACTGCAAAGGCTATGGCAGGTCTAGTGCAACTCATAGCATACATGAGAACACCTATTAGTTTTGAGTACTTTAACTGATCCACATTGGTCCCTTCATTAGGACTCAGTCTTTTGTTATAATCATATGGTGTCTCACTCGGTTTACACTCACCGTATCCCCAGGTAGAAAGTAGCTGATGAGTTTGGCTAAGGGAGATAACTTACCTTTCAAAGCTTACTTTCACACCGAGAATGGTATTAGCTATACCAAGATCTTTCATGTCAAATTCTCTAACTAAAGTGGTTTTCACATCATTCACTGTAGAATGATCGGAGCCAAGAATTAACATGTCATCAACATACAAGCATATGATAACTATCTTATTTGACATGAAACAATAGTAAAGGCATTTATCTGAATAATTGGACTGAAAACCATAGCTCTTTACCACCTTGTCAAACTTAAGATGCCACATCTTAGGTGCTTGTTTAAGACCATACAAAGATTTGTTCAATTTACATACTTTTTCCTTAAGGCCTTTCATGACATACCTTTCAAGTTGTTCCATGTAGATTTCTTCATTTAACTCTCCATTTAAGAAAGTTGTCTTTACATCCATTTGATGCACTACAAAGTGTTCAATAGATGTCAAAGCAAGAAGAATTCTTATAGTTGACATATGACATACAAGTAAATAAACATCAAAAAAGTCTATTCCACTCTGTTGTTTAAAGCCTTTAGCTACTAAACGTGCTTTATATCTAGCTATTGATCTGTCACTATTCAATTTCTTCTTTAATACCCACTTACAATCTATAGCCTTAGCCCCTTTTCGCAAATTGACTAGCTGCCAAGTGTGATTATGTAGCAAAGAACTCATTTCATCATCTATGGCTTCTGCCCATAGTAAGGATTCCCTCGATCTCATTGCTTCTTGATAAGAGAATGGATCACCCTCTATATGGTAAGTGACAAAGTCCTCACCAAAACTTTTTGAAACTTTATCTCTTGTAGATTTTCTAACTGTGATTGGTTCAATAGCCAGTTGTGTGAGATTAGTGTCAGAAGGACAAGCTATAGATTCTACAGGAGATTCTGAAATCATATATGCAGATCCAAAAACCTTCAAGTCAAGATTGCTAACAAACTTGTACTCAAAGAATTCATCATCTCTAGATTTTATCACTATATATGTAGATAGATCCAAAAATTTGTTTGCAGCACTATCTTCTGCACTACCTAGATATACACAAGTAGTGGTTCTAGGTCCCACCTTAGGCCTTTTAGGATCTTGTATCCTTACATAGGCAACACAACCCCAAGTTTTAAGGGTATCATATCTACAAGGAAGTTTGTGCCATATCTCATAAGGTGTCTTAACAATTTAGAGTGCGACAACTTGTTTAAGATGTGATTTGCAGTTAAAATAGCTTCTCCACAATAGGAGGAAGGCATGCCAGCTGTAAGTAACATAGAATTTAGCATTTCAATTAAAGTTTTATTCTTACGCTCTGCAACACCATTTGATTGGGATGAGTAAAGAGCAGTGTTTTCAAGTATTATGCCTTCCAAAGTACAAAAATCCTTGAACCCAGTCATTGTATATTCTCCTCCTTTATCAGTCCTAAACCTTTTAATTTTCAAATTAAGTTGATTTTCAACTCTAGATTTAAAAATCTTAAACTTTTCAAAAATTTTATCTTTCGATTTCAACAAATAAACATGACAATATCTAGAGAAATCATCTATGAAAGTGATTAGGTACTTCTGACCCCTTCTGGTGACATAGTTTTTAAAGTCACGAAGATCATAATGTATAAGCTCAAGAAGTGTTGTGCTTTTAGAAACCGACTTAAAAGGTTTTCTAGTGATCTTAGTCTGTGTACACACTTCACATTTATCAAATCAAATAGAAGTATCTAATGGAATGTTGTGAGTTTTAGATAAATGTTGCATTTTCCTATAGTTCACATGTTCAAGTCTATTATGTAATAATTTTGGGTCAATCAAAGTAGAACTAACATGGTTTATGCTATCATTATCTAAACTCAATCTATACATGCCATTGATCATAAATGCACAACCGAAGTAGCATGAATTAACAGATAAAGTTGCTCTACCATTCATAGTTGAAAAAGACATATCAGCTTTATCAAGTAAACTCATAGATATTAAATTATTTTTAAGTAAAGGTACTACTTTAACATGTTTCAAAGTTATCAACTTACCTAAAGAAAGCACCAAATTAGCAGTTTCAGTATGAGTCACCTCTGCCTCACCACCATTACAATTTTCCACGGTATCTTTCACTTCTATGACCTCAGTGAGTAAATTCCCATCATTTGTCGCATAGCATATGGCACCACTATCCAACCACCATTCAGAAGAGACACTGACCTTTCCATTGTTCATCATTCCAATGAAGGCTTGAGGCTCATGTTCACTAATTAGCATATTAGCCTCATTTTGTGGTGTGTTGTTGTTTAACATCTTTAGTAGCTTACACTCTGCTGCCCAGTGATCCCACTTTCCACAATTATGGTACTTGCCCTTCTTCTTATTCTTGAAGACAGTCTTTTTGGACTTTAACTGTGAAAAGGATTCACCTTTTAGTGGCTTGGACTTTTTCTGATATTTATAGGAATGTGAAACTAAGTTGACAACTGACTTTTGTTGTCCTACTTGTTCCAAACTCTTCCTACAAATGTTTTGATCTTCAATATGAATGTACTTTTTTAATTCATCCAGCCCCATCTGTTCTTTTAGTTTGTGCATGTCAGTCTTAAAAGAATTCCATTCAATAGGTAGCTTACTCAACACAAGACCAACAAAGAGATTATCAGACAAATCAGACTTGTCCTCTTTTAGCTTGTTCCTTATATTCTCAAGTTCAATTGATTGAGAAGTGATGCTTGAGTTCATATTGAACTTAAAGTCAATCTTAGATCCTGGTCAATCCTTCCTTCAAAACACGAAAGTGATCACACCCTTGAGTTCCTCTCGATGAGATCTTCAAAACAACACTTTACTCGCTCAAATCCGATACACGAAGCTAATACTTCAAGATTGTTGGAGGTAAGGAGGTTTGAGAGAGAATGGTTTAGTGTTGGGTGCTTGAAGTATTACACCAAGAGGCATCAGATTTGGAATGCTTAACAGTGTTACTTCCAGCTTAGGGAAAACCCTAGTAATATAGAAAGTTATTGGACTCCAGCTCATATGGGTCCATATAATCATATAATAACCTATCGGGCTTGTATGTGAACATATTATTATTTTATATATATATATATATATATATATATATATTCAACAAGATTATTATTGTAATATTCAGATGAATGGAAAGAGAAAGATTCAGAGAGAGACTGTAAATATATGAGATTGTACAGTTGATGATGACTTAAAGAAATTAATTAATATTACTTATATAAATAAGATATATCTACTTTTCGATATCTGGTCATTTAAAAATTCTCAATTAAATATGTTTGACTTGGAGTAGTTATGAGATAGGTGACCTTTGGAAAGTTTTCCAAAAAAATATATAAGTGAGGACAAAGCATGCTGAAAAATCTTGTATTAGTTTGTGGGGACAATCAATGATCCTGAAAGTCATCACAATAGATTGTCGAGATCTTGAAAAGAACTACTTACGGAAAATTCTGATTGATGGAGGATTCTAACTAACAAGGAAGTTAAGTGAAGTGTCACAATATGAAATATCGTAGAGTGTGAGACATCGAGAATTCGATAATCAGGGATGTTTCAAATGGTCTCAGAGCAAACATATCTCCTAGTACAGTGTGGTTCAAGGACGAACTAGACGGAAACTGGTTGGCTTGTAACACTCTAGATGAATCACACCAGAATGAGAAAGATCTAGAAGTTGTACAAGTATGAGACTGTACAAGTTGATGATGACTTAAAAGAATTCATTGGTATTACCTATACCAATAAGATGCATCTACTTTTCGATCATTTATCACTTAAGAACTCCACATTTAAATGTGCTTAGCTTGGAGTAGTTATGAGATGAGTAACTTTTTGAAAAGTTTTTCGAAAACGTGTGAATGAGAACAAAACATGCTAAAAAGTCTCATGTTGGTTTGTGAGGATAATCATTGATCCAAAAAAAAGCTGAAATAGATTATCAAGGTTTTCAAAATAACAATGATATCATAATATAAGAACTATCGATAAATCAACAATGAGAGACGATACAATTATAGAAAAGATGATTAAATTGTTAAGACATTCCAAATATATAGTCAAGTAGAGAGTATTAACACTTGCAAGTATATATATATATATATATATATATATATATATAATTGCATATTCATGGTAGTTCTACAAAGCTGCATATTCTTCTTTTAACACTTGTTTGAAAGAGACACATCTAAAATGTCTACTTGTCTTCCTCATTCCAATTTTTTGAACAATATCGATAAGGTGATTGAAGATGACATCTAACACGCGTAAGGTTCTCATATGGACCAATTAGTCTCAATCGTTATATATATTGATATTAAAATCAAAGTTTATGAATATAATCCTCATAATGTATCTATTAGATTAATTAAAGTTCTTCCAAATGCAATTTTCTTTAAGCCTTTTTTTTATAAATATTTTAATTTATTACTTCATTTAATTTTTATTCACTTCTATTTGTCAACAGTTATATGCTTCTGGACTTTTTTTGTTTTAATAATTTATTTTTTATTTTTATATTTTATAGCTATATCTTTACTATTTTAAAATAAAAATACATTATTTTAAATAACTTAGAAAATTCATATATAAACAGAGTGTAGGTATAGTTCAGGTTTGCTGGGTTGCTCGTTCTGGTTAGCATTTTTTTTTTTTTGTTGCTACTTCTCGTTTTGCTTAGACTAGGTGCTCTAGCATGTTATATATACTGAGTGTAGGTATGTTTTTATTTTAATTTTATATTTAAACTCATACCCTTCTTTTTTTATTTAATTTCTAATTGTACAATATTTCTTTTCTATTGCAATTGTTACAATATTTTCTAAATTATAAATTACTTTCAAATTTGACCAAAATTTTATATATCTTAATTAGTTCAAGAACTGGTTAGTTTTGTACTCTTCATCTCTATATGTCAAGTCTAAATGAGTTAGTGAAGTACAATGCGTGAGTTATTATACTCCTAATATTATCTTTGATTCGCATTTATAAAAAAATCTCTATATAATCTTTTTCTTCTTTTCTTTTTGAAGTCAAGAAACTCTTTTTGCTGGTATTTTTTTATAATTATATATGGGACCGACCATTTTCCCTTCAATCCTCTTAAGACTTTGCACATTAAGACATTATTGTTGGATTTTTGGTACTTTCTTTTCCTTTTTGTTTGAAGTTGGTGTAGACCTCATTTAATATATTTTTTTTTCTTTCTCTTGATTTCTTATATATATATATATATATATATATATATATATATATATATTTTTTTTTTTTTTTCTTTCCTTAACAACTCTTCTTGAGAATTCATTCTCTATTATTATGATTCTGAATACTCTATTATTATGGTTTATATATCGTTTTTATCACTAGAATAATAATAAATAAAGCTGTCTCTTTAAAAAAAAAAATACTAAACTTGATAGTTTAATAACTTCACTTTTTTTTTGTCCATTCATGCACAAATATTAACATTATATGTTAGAGAATTTGTTTTCTGTGTTTTAATGTTAACTTTTGATCAATAATTTTAGCAATAAACTAATTTCATCATTATCATGCAGTACGTAATACTTTATTATAAAAAGATTTTACGAATTTTTTAATAATTAAAATTTTGTATTATCAAATACAAAAATATTAAATGGAACCTTTCGTTCACTTTTGAGTTGCATGAGATGCAACAATGAATCCAATAAACCATGCATTGCATAGCCGTTATTCGTTAAAGAACATTTTTGTTGATTATTTTAGTATAAGAGACAACTAGTTCGAATGGTCACTTTAAACGACTAAACCAATTTCTGCATGTAATTGTAATAACAATATCTAGTGTGAAATCTACATTGAACAATTATGATTTTCATGTAATTAACTCTTATGGTTCTGAGGTGTGACGCTTAGTATTTGTTTAGTAGAATTAATTTTAATGAAAAAAATCTTGATGAAATTGAAATAAATAGGAATGATTTCTACTTCCATCGAAGTCATTTTTTTATAATTAGAACAACTTTAGTGAGAGATTTTGGGGAAGGATTTTCAGTTGAAGATTTCCTTTTATTCATATCCACCACTAAAGAAAGAATGCAGATTTCCACGTGGAGATCCGATTTTTCTCCAAAAATCTTGAAAATCTACACAGAGTTTAAAAAAATGATTTTTTATGTGACAGGACGAAAAAAAATAAAAAAATAAAAAAATACAATTAAAAGTTAAAATTAATTATATGCTTTATTAATATTTATATACTTTTCCATGTTTTATTAATTAAAATTAATTACTTAATTAATTTAATTTAATTTTAAATATTTAAAAGTGGGATCCATGTGGGACCCATTAAAATTATCTAATATCTCAATTTGGGATCTACCAATAAAAGAAAAAATGTCACAGATATTAAGAGATCTACAATCTTACATGACACTATGGTGTCTATTAAAAAGTGGTTTAAGATCCCAATTTGGGATCTACCACTAAAAATGATGTTACTTTAGTGCAAGATCTTGAGTAAGGATCTTGAGCTCAAGATCTGGTCTTCGATAGATTTTTCAATAAAAGAGATAAAAAGATTTGTAACATGGAGAATGAGTTTTTGTAGAAGAACCCTTAAGATAAACACATTGTTAAAAAAAATCTCTCTTTCTCTCTTCCTAAGATTTCAAAATGAAATCTACCATTAAAGAATAAGATGGGAGAAATTTTAAGAAATTTTCAATCATACATGACACTATGAGGTTTACTAAAAAATGATCTAATATTTCAATTTAACATCTATCACTAAAGATGCTTGAGAGTTGAAGAGGAAGGCTCTAGCACTAGAAACAGACAAGGGAGATTGGACTGGAGTTGTTGAGTTGGCCATTTTGTTTCGTTTTCTGGCAAGATTGGGTTAACAAAATTTCAATATTAGGCCTCAATCGGATGAACAGATCTTACTATGAAGCTGCTATTCTCACTTCCTATTTTTCTATTTAGACCACTTTCCATGTGCTTTAAATTTTGTTTTCCTGAAAATGTCCTTCGACAAAATACACAACTAAATCATATTTTGATTGTGTAACTGGGTGCAAAATTTCTTTTATGCATGAATGGCCACACACAATTTTCTTAATTCTATTAAGTTCCACATTGTTTAAATTAAATTATTTTATAAATTTTTTAACTGATTTTTCATGTGTAATTTGTTGTTATTGTAGATTGGATTAAGGACTCAATTAGAATTGTGCAATATTTTGGATCTCATTATTCAATTTCTAAAAAAAAAAAAAAATCCATTTTAAACACAATACAATTTTTTGTCCGTTGCTTATGTTTTAAACCCTTTCAAGCCTTTTTCGTCAAAAGTTGTTTGTGATGAACATAGTCCAAACAGCTTTTTGAGTCGTCAAAATTATTATTTGTGGTGATTTTTAGTCACCAAAAATTCATTTTTAGCAACCACAAATCATAACTCTTTGTAGTAAAGGATCAAATTCATCGTTATGAAAGTACATGGACTAAAAAGAAAGGGACTAAAAGTATTTTTTCATTAAATTAATTTGGTATACTGTATGTGTAAGATTTAAGACAATTACTTGTTCTCATATTCATGGTTTGATTAAATTTAAGTTAGGGTGTAGAGCTTCGTATATACGAGGATGAAAGCAGAGATAAATAATTTGGAAAAGGGTGTCTTCAAAGTTCAAACTTTAATTAATGGCTATACTACCTAGCTTGCCCGTTGCTTGGGAGAAAGTTCATCTCAATGTTTAGTTCAATGACTATTATAGCATGTGGGTTTTCTTCTCTACAATTATAGTGATACATGCATACTATAAATGTTTGTCACCAAATGGAAAAAAAAAAAAAAAAAAAAAAAAACTGGCACATGAGTCATGGGCGTAGAACAGCGTCCAATGAAATAAGAGTACTAACTTCAAAATGCACAATTTATGCTTGAAGCTCAAAATAATCGAAATTAAAGATATGGATTCACTCACAATAAATAAATGGAACAAATTAAATGTAAGATCAGGGTTCAAGTGGTATTACTCTCTAAATAGCATTTTATTATCTTATATATGTACGTACGAACAGATCTCTTCAGAGTGGTTGATTTTCATATTTTACTTTTTGTACATAGAGGTAGATTGATTTCCATTAAAATTTATCTATAATAGCAATTGAAATATAAGAGAAGATCTATACATTATTTCTGAGTTAAAAGTACAAAAAAAAAGGTTGCTATTATATCCTCCAAAGGAAAATACATCACTTTTCTTTGACAAAAATCTTGAATATTGCTTGTAAAGTGAATACATACCACAAGTTATAAACAAACCAAGACAAATCTTAGTTGCACTTTCTCTTACAGTTTTGCCCTTGTGTGTTGCTTAAATTTAATTTGTTACTTGTGATTGCAATGAACATTCCTGTTACATTTAGAAACTGTTACTTATATTTATTCCGAAGCGTACTCTTGTAAATTACATTGAAGAATAATTTTTGCTTTGAAGGACATCAAGTGACAAAGTAAAAGCAACATTCGCTCGTCATGTTTCTTTTCCTTAAATTACAAATAGATTTTTTTTTCTTTACTCTGTTAAGAATTGAGATAACTTGGCTCTTTTTGCAAAGGACGGGATCATAAAAATGTGAAATTTTGGTAGAGTTAAGGAGAATAATCGATGGAGAGGTTGAGGATTTTTTTTATATTTTAGTTATGAACTGTACATTAAAAAAGAATTATGGTTACATAATCAAGATTCAAAGAATCTCTCGCTCTCTCCCCCTCCCTCCCGCTCCCTACATGTATATATAAGCAAGAACTTGCACTATATTGGTATAATTAATTAATGAACCTCACGCCTTACTTATGTTAAACCAGTTCACGAGTTCCTTGACCATCCTTAGTAGTTAAAAGAGATGACCCAAAAATTATATTTTGGATCAATATTAAAGAGGTCAATTAATTCTTCTAAATATATTAGACAAATATGAATGATACATAAGAACTTAATTTCAATATTTGACATGAAAACTGACCTGAAAATATCCTTGAAGAAAAGTTACTAAAAAGAAATATCAAATAAGTATAAATAGTAATTAATGATAATAGGTTTTGTCAAGAGTTGACTTATTTTTCAACATTTTTTTAAAGCACACATTTATGAATATCATTAAGAAAAACACAAACACACACCAAACTCCCAAATAACAAAAAAAGGGTGCAATTTCTCAACATATCCAATTATTATGTTATTATTTCTTTTATTTAATTTTCCTTTTCTAATTCATGATATATTTTTTCTTTGGTGGCTTAAAAGTCTGAGTACAAATTCAAATGTTACTTATCCCTTCTTACTATTCTGAATGGCCAAAAATGAATCTTACCATCTCCAAAATTCTAGTCCAAACATGAAACATGGCATGTGCAATTCCGAATACCAACAAAGGGATGGAATCATGGAATAAGCAAACGGGTGTTTTTTGTCTCACTAAAACACTGTGTAAGGCAAGGGGGTATATAGAGACAATTTCCCGGTCAATTTTACAAATTTACAATGTCCAGTTTCTTTTTTTTTTTTTTTTTTTTTTTTTTTTTTTTTTTTTTTTTTTTTTTTTTTTTTTTTTTTTTTTTTTTTTTTTTTTTTTTTTTTTTTTGTCCTTGACTTATCACTTTAGTTTTCGTGGTTTAGGATCAGACTTGGTGTCCACATTACACTTGTTTTGTTTCCGTGATTTTACATGCAAGAGAAGGTAACAAAAAAGAAAACTACTTTAACTTCTACTCCAATTTGAATATGATATATACCCGAATAAGGAAATAGTCTCATCAAATAAAAAAAAAAAAAAAAAAGTGGATAAACCGTTGATGCAGGTTAGGGAAGCAACACCAGCCCCACAACATGAGATCAACAAAATTTTGAAACAAAGCATATCATATTTACATTTTCCATAAACATGAATCCACCAACCAATTTACCAAAATCTCTAAGCATTAATTCGGGTTAACATAGGGTGTTTGGAAATGGTTCTCGGTGTAACGTGACATGAATTTTTGAAGCAATTAATCTCAACTTCTCCATTAGCACTCTGGATAATGGTTTTGGGAAGAGAAGCTTAACCAAAAATGATTTTGCTTGACGTATTTAATTAATAATAATGAGCAAAAGAATAATCATTGATAACAAAATTAAGGGTGATATGGTTAACTCTATAAAAAGAAAAAATATTTTTATTATTATTTGGTTATATTTTTTCCTTGGAAGAATTATAATTATCATAAAAGAATATCAAACCTTTTTAAGCTGTAATAAAATCTGCATCCCTAGGTAGATGGTAGATGTGTTCCTTCACAAACCATCCATATAGCTTTAACGAGGAAAAAAAAGTGTAAAAATATGTCAACCTTAGAAACACTTTTATTATTTTTTTGGAAAAAAAAAACAACTTATGCTCAATCAACTTAATTAGTTAGTTGACATTAATTTGTATTACGACATAAAAATTAAGTTTATTTATTTTACATAAAATTTAAGGCACTGAAAATTTGTTAATTTGATAAAACTAATTTATAACAATCACTTCAAAGTTAAAATTTTAAAATTAGTGTGGGATTGTTTTAGTTAAAAATTAAAAAGGAACTTTATAGTATAGAGTATTTATATTTTTTTTTAAGAAAATACAACTAAAACTACCATTTTTAACTTCTAAGGATAATATTAAAACAGTTTTATAATTTACCTAATTATTGTAACAATTTTAAATATGTTTTTAAATTGACCAAAAAGTATTTTTTTTCTTACAATTAACACGAGTAAAACTACTTTTATAATTTACCTAATATATTTAAATTCTTAATATGAAATATATCAAAATCTGGAATGATTATAATGTTCAATTAATTAAAATTGATTTGGCCTTGAAATAACCAAAGGATTACTCAAATTAATATATGTCGAAACAAAGAACCTCAACTTTATTGAGATAAATCAAAAGCAAGCTCATCCTTTAAACCTACCATATCTAGGTGAGATTTGTTTCAAAATCGTAACATTGAAATCTAAAATATAATTTTTTTTTATAATAATATTTCACAAGTTAAGCAAGAAACCAACTTGGTTGATTGAGAGTCTCGGTTGATTTGAGACTGATTGTGATACATGATGATGTTGTCTTTTGTGGGGATAGCTATGATGAACTTTCCTTCGAGTCTTTACAAGGTGAGCTCACACGAAAGATTCTATTATGTGCACGATATGAAGGAATCTTGATAAACTATTCAATAAAATTTTGAGATGAAGATTCCCCATTCTGCAAGGTGTTTAGAGCACGTTATTATGTGTTTATATGTTTTGTAACCTTGACCAATACGAAAACACCAATGCATAATCAATTTGTCATCATCAATCAACAGATTAATTAGGGGGTGATGACTTAATAATGTTGGTTTACTTTATTGTATTTATCACAATTTTCTTTGCCATAATGACGTGAACTATCAACCACACAAAGAGTTACCAACAATTCATGACTATTTAATTAAATATTACTTTCCCTAAAAAAACGATCAGAAATTAAGGAATATTTTCCAAACAGAAACAAGTTATTCCTAATTGACAATAAAATATTAATGCATTAATTCAACTACAAAAAAAGAAATAATTAAGTGTGGATGATAAAAATAGAACTTAAAGGGTTGGTGCAACGGTTCTTATTGCGAATCAAATCTCAGGGTAATCACATAGGGAAGTCGATTATCATAAATAAATGCAGTGCATCCTTATTTGAAGGTTAATAAGAATATCACAAGTTTTAATGAGAATTTATAGCGGCACTTAAAAGATGATCCAGTAATAAAATTTTGCCGGCATAAATCGAATTTCGTTATACTGTAATATTATAATGGATAATATGTTTGATTTTGTTATACGGTAATATTACATTTTTTTTTTCAAATTTTATCATGTTAAAACTTATTACCACTTTTTTCCAATACATTTTTTTCAATATTTTACAACTCATTTATACTATAGCCTTATTTGAATTGTAAGTAAATCTGATAAATAAATAACAAAAAAAGGTATAATTATATAATAAAAAAACAAATAAAGGTATAATTTATGGCTTCAGCAATCAATTAAATAAATGTAAAATAATACTAGTACTAATTATTGTGAGCTGAACAATTATTTAAAAACTCAAACATAACTTTATGAATAATTTAATGAATTTAATTTACTAAATTCATGGTCAAACCAAACAATGCTACAACTAAAAATATAACGAATCACTATTTATCCGGTTCAATACAGTTCTGTCTAATTTGTAAATCCATAAATCTAATTAAGTAAAAATCAGATATCGTACCTACGTTTTTATTTATTTTTAATACAAAGTACCATACTCTATTTTGATTCACCTGTAGTACCATTAAAATTCCCACCATTTGTTAATTCTATGTATCGAAACTAGGTAGGAAAAAAAAAACATGTCATTAATGGAATCAAGAAGAAATTAATGAAAGGACCCACAAAGAACAGGTGCAGGATGGTGATTGAACACTTTGCTGGGTTTATCCTCCATTTAACATTTGCTTCTATAAATAAATTGTTAGCATGTGTAGCTTTCATAGTCCTCAATGGTCTCTATATATTGTTACTGTGCCAACGCATTCTGAGGCCACAAGTACCTAACACACAGCTAAGCTTTTGGAACTTAAGAGTTAAGCAGTTACCTTCCTCCAACTATAATATCTCAACCAATCAAAACCCTTTTCTAAATTTTCTCTCTCTCTCTCTCTCTCTGACTCACTCCACAATAACTGTCGATTTTTTTCCTAAATAAGTGAAAGTGTAGTTACACCTTTTTTTGTGTGCTTACCACTTTTGAGTGCCACAGAGTTCTGAGTTTCATAGGAGAAAAAAAATGACAGAAGAACAAACCAAAACGGCAGAGTTAGAATCAGTAACACCACCACCTGCTGCTGCTGCTGCTGCTCCTTCACAGATTCCTCCAGCTGCTGAGGCTCCAAAGGGTGTGACTGAGGAGAAATCTGTAATTCCAGTGCCTTCTTCTGATGACAAGCCTGATGAGTCCAAGGCTCTTGTCTTGGTTGAGAGTAAGATATTATGATGTTGATTCTGGTTGGTTATGTTGTCATGTTTTCAAAGGTGGGATTATATATTTTTGGTTGGTGAGGATAAAGAAAAGAAAAAGAAATTGAAATCTGTGTGCAATTTTTTGTTGGAGTCTCGCTGCATATGCTTTATGCTTTATTCATCTTCTTTTTTTAAAATCCATTTGGTTAATTAACTAATTCTTTGAGGAACTTAATTTGTGTTTTGTTTATTGCAAAGGGTGTTTTAATTTTACTATTTTATAACTGTTTGAGAGAAGAGGTTTTTTGATTGACAATTCCTTCTACTTCTTTGAAATTTCTTTTTAATTATTGCATGGTTGTTCACTGGATTTTCCTGAAAGTTTCGTGCCATATTCCTTGTTCTTCTCAGAAGAATCTTCTGGCAGCAATATAAATATTTTTGTTGTTTTTCTCTTAAATAATTATAAACAATAAGTGAGAGTTGATTTTAATTTCTGAAAAGAGCTTTTTTTTTTTATATTATTTCCTAACCCTTTTTTTCATGTTATTCGATTACATGATTATTAGCTGTTTCGTGTCCTTGATTGTGTTTTCTTGTATTTTTTTCATATTCACTTTTGCTGGAACTTTCCTGTTGTAGTTCAATCCAAAACATTATCCTCAAATTACTCTGCACCTTTGTACTTCTATTAGCAAACAGAGTGGTCCTTCTTTAATATCCAAGCCTAGTACAACGTAATTTGACATAAAGTTATTAAACTATTATCACCTAATTGTAAGCTTGTTAGGAGTTCAGCTTTCATGCAAAGTACAAACCTTTCACATTTTAGGCCAAAGTACCCGCAAATTCAAATCTACCCATATTTTGTATCCATTTACAACTTCAGTAGGCTTAATGATTGGAATTTTTCTAAGGATTACTATTCTTTAGCCTTTTTATAGTGATGTATTGGTGTGTTGGTTCAAATCTTCATAGTGCTTATTTTGTGTGTGACTTAAAACAGAGTTACCTCCTTAAAAATTTCATCAACCCAAACTTTTAGAGGAGAGTATACCAAGTTACCAACAAAAACTAATTGGAAATATGAGCTGTCCAGTTCAATGATTGATTGAAGCAGAATTACAGCAAAATATTTATATTTTGTTGCATAATTACTCAAATAGAATCAATTTCATTCTCAAAATAAATGCCATACTTTTCTCTTCACTTCATAAAAGACACAAAGAATGAGTTTTGTTCATTCACATTTGAGGGATTAATTTCCTTTCGATGGTAAACCTTGGAACTAAGTTATAGTAACAGACCAGCAATAGTTTGTAACAAAAAATAACCTTATGTTTCATCATTATATGTATGAACATAATCTTGGTCTGTACATTTGTTTTTGTTTTGTTTATTGTTGTTAATTTGGTTATTGCCAGAGACTCAAGAAGTTGCTGAAGTGAAACCAACTGAGGCCTCTGTCAACCGAGGTATATCATTTGTTTACATTATGACATTTAATTTCCCTTTTTATGTACCCTTTTGTATCCTGACATTAAAATTTTGGTCTCGTTTGTCTTCAGATGCGGTGCTTGCAAGAGTTGCAACTGAGAAGAGGTTGTCATTAATCAAAGCATGGGAAGAAAGTGAAAAATCAAAAGCTGAAAACAAGTAAGAATCTACACCCTTTGGATCGAAAGTTAGAATCTTCAATTGAGTCACCTTAATCATGGTGATTAATCAACCTAACATCAATTTGAGGTCACATTTTATGAATATTTGAGGCCAACATTGTCTAGGATACTAATTTAAATGAAATTGTTGAGCAGGGCTCAAAAAAAGCTTTCATCAGTTTCTGCATGGGAAAACAGTAAGAAAGCTGCAGTGGAGGCTGAACTGAAAAAGATTGAAGTAAGAATTGATTTCATTAGTAATTCTAACATGTTTTATGTGTTCATTTTCTTCTATTTTTTGTAATTTTAAACCTTGGTTTCATGTGATTCTTTCTGTATTGAATCTGGGCAAAGAGAAGAAGAAATTAAAGTTCACTTTTTTTTTTTTTTTTTTTTTGCATCTGCGTAGGAAGAACTGGAGAAGAAAAAGGCAGAAGCTGCAGAGAAAATAAAAAACAAAATTGCTACAATCCACAAGGAAGCTGAAGAAAGAAGAGCAATAATTGAGGCAAAGAAAGGGGAAGATCTTCTTAAGGCAGAGGAGCAAGCTGCAAAGTTTAGAGCAACTGGAACATCTCCAAAGAAACTCCTTGGTTGTTTCTAATGATTTAAATCTCAAGCATTGTGGGAAACAAAAAAAAAATGGTTAATTTTTATTGAGTATCTTTGGTCATTAAGTTTCATCAATACACTGTGTTTTTAGTTTATATGTGGGATATTTAGTTCATGTTCATTTATTATGTGTGCAAACCGACACATTGGCGTGTATATACCAACTACTTTGTGGATAAAGAAATTAAATTATTCAACTGTGCATTAGTTACTTGTGGCTTGAAGTTATTGACCAACTTCAGTCTCTCTAAACTAGTTACAAATAAATAAATATAAAGAAAAAAACTTAATATATTTTTAAATCTTATTTATAAAATTCATGTTAAATTATTATCGTGTATAAAATTCTTTTAAGACATTGAGATTAATCTTTGATTCAATGAGTTATAAGACACTCGTAATTTCTTATAAAAAAAACTTAAAATATAATTTTATTTACTTTTAGTCTTTCAAAAAAGAAATATATTCTTTTAATCCTTTTAAATTTTAAAATTTTAAAAACTATTTTCAGTCATCATACTGATGTGATATATACAATCATATTACATTAGGAATTATTCTAAAACATAAATAGATATATGTTATTGATGAGATTTTTCTAAAACAAAATTATGAAAATCAAAATAACAAAAAAAATAGAGAAAAAATCATATTGAGTCATGCATACATAAATTTAAAAATATTTTACTCAAATAAAAATAAAAACTAGAAGCCAAGGATATGAGTAAAATGTTATTTCTTTCATCACCATGAAACCCATGTTATGTGAAGAGTAGACTAACTTCAGCAGTTCGTGCACTGTTGACATAATCCTCTTTGGGCAGAGAATTCATCATAATTTATATATAAGGATGTGACCCATAGAACAATTTTTTTATGTCCATTTTCTCTTAATTATGCATCAACATGGCAGTTTTTTTTTCTTTCTTTTTTCTTGATTTGATGTTTCTATGATGCTAGTTATTGGCATGTCGAAATATATCTCTATCGTGGTCCGAAAACAATACGTCTAAAGTTCACTGTGCCTTTAATCGGTCTCTGTATTAATTAAAAATGTTTTAAATTTACAAATTTAATTCTTACAAATATAACCGTTTTCAAATTCATTCGTATTAACTTTTTTTTTAAAAGCAATTCATTCATATTATTTGTTATTGTTATATATACCCTATAAAATTAGAATAAAGTTACTGAAAACAATAAACACAATTAACAATAAGTGCAACGCTTAAGGTCTCTACATGTGATAATTTTGTTTCATTGCATTAAAATTGCATTTTTTTTTTATTGTATTCTTTAATGTATTTTATCTATTTAATTTTTATTTTTGTATGGATTATTTGAGAAATGGACTTTCTAAAGCCCAAATTATTCTAATTGGATTTGGTAATTACTATATCCACTCCCCGTTCCCACTAGTACACTCCCCTTTTATTTTTTTCATTCTAATTATGCCCAAAAAAATACACTCCCTTATCATCAGAAAAGCTTCTCTAGATTACACCTTTCTCGAAAAATAAAACTTATTATCAAATTAATCCTTGAAAAATTATAATTTAATGACAAAATAATCTCACAAATTTAATGATTTAATGACATATTATATGAATGCATATACATGTTATTAACATTAAAAAATATTAGAGGCAAAAACATACTAAAGTACTTACGTGTAGTATTACTCTCGAAAGGCACACAAAGTGAATGTCAATATCTTTACATTGGCAAGCACTTGCAACCATTTTATGATGACTGAACTTTTCCCATTCCAACTACTTCCATCTACATAAATAAAAATATTCACTTCTCTAAGGAAAGAAAGATTGCATGTGGAGAAGAGTTGGTGACTAACAGAACCCTTGAGAGTAAAAGAACTAAGATTTGGAGTAGCAAGTGCAATTTGGTAAGCTTTTCCTTCAGATATTGTCAAACTAGACAGGGTGGGATTAGATATGCAAAGGATTTGTTGATCATTATAGAAAGAACAATGTCTAAGGACCAAAGTATTTAACAAATGACATTTTGAAAAAGGCTCAACATCACCATTCTCACCTGTAGTAAATCTGACATTTGAAAGATCTAGACTTTTTAATGCAGGCATGTGTAGAGAATTTGGAAATATTAACCCTAAAGTGTCCAATATAATGGCAACTTCAAGAGATTTCAAGGACTGAGAACAATAGATTGAGGTTAGGGACTCAAGATTTGGTTTGGTTTCGGTGCATGAGACCAATTTCAATTTCTGAACATTTTGAAACAAAGCATATTTAATTACACAATCTATAACTTCAGGCTTAATATATGACTTGTAATGTCGATAGAAAGATTGTGTAGAGAATAGGAGTGGTCTCTAACAGACAAAAGCCACAACAAAAATTGTATAAGACTGTGTTTACAACTTCCAATTGAGAAACTGAATGTGAGATTGTTGAGACGTTTGCAAAGGTCTTTCCACCGTTTAGACAAAAACACAAGTTCAAATGGCAGATTTTGTGTCCATCAAACTCATTATATGAAGAAGAACATTGTCGGGAAACTTTGTATAAGACTGTGTTTACAACTTCCAATTGAGAAACTGAATGTCAGATTGTTGAGACGTTTGCAAAGGTCTTTCCACCGTTTAGACAAAAACACAAGTTCGAATGGCAGATTTTGTGTCCATCAAACTCATTATATGAAGAAGAACATTGTCGGGAAACTCATTGATATTGTCCTTATCATCTTTCTTATTTCTTTTACGTACCTCTTCTATCTTCATTTTCAGCACAACTTCACTTATACTTAAAAGGACAAAAACGTGTAGAGAATGAAGAAAAGTTTTGTTGTGTATTGTTGTATTCCACTGTAGGCAATATATATATATATATATATATATATATGTATATATATATATGTATATATACAGCATAGGATCCTATTCAGCAACAAAATGTCAGCAACGAAAGGAATAAGAAAATGAAGAAAAATGCAACAAAATACAGCTAATACTTATCTAGAATCTTCTGATATAAACAACAAATATAACAGAAAAGATACTAGGAATATGCTGAAGCTTGAGGAACAGATTGGGCCAAGGAAACATTGGGCTTGTTCTGTTTTACCCCCCCACAAGCTGGTGGTGTGTGAATGTCAAAAAGCTCTAGCTTGGATAAGTTGATGGTGAATAGGCGAGGAGGAAGGGCTTTGGTAAACATATCAGCAAGTTGGTTGGAGGAAGAAACTGGTAGTAGTCGCATGAGGCCTGATTGAGCTTTTTCGCAAATAATGTGACAATCAATATCCAGATGCTTGGTGCGCTCATGAAAAACAGGACTGGAAGCAATATGGAGCGAGCTGTGATTATCACAATACAGGACAGGTTGCTTTGGACAGGAAATTCGCAGATCAGGTAATAAATAAATGAGTCATTGTAACTCACAAGTGGTGGAAGCAAGTTCTCTATAGTCAGCCTCAGAAGAAGATCTGGACACTGTGTTTTGTTTCTTGGTTTTCCAGGAAACCAAAGAATTTCCAATAAAAATGCAATATCCTGTGATGGATCGACGAGAGTCAACACAAGTGGCCCAATCTACATCGCTGAAACCCAGGACATGAGGTGAAGAATCACGTCTAAACATTAGACCTTTGCTGGGGCAACCTTTAAGATATTTAATAATTCGCATGGCAGCCTGGTAATGGACTTGAGTAGGATTAGCCATGAATTGACTAAGTTGCTGAACAGGAAAAGCGATTTCTGGACGTGTGTTTGTAAGATATAACAGACGACCAACCAATCATTTGTAAGAAAGAGGATCAGTCAGGGGTGCACTGGAGTCTTGATGAAGACGAAGTGAGCAATCCATTGGAGTGGTAGATGGTTTGCACCCCAACATGCCAGAATCAGATAATAAATCTAAGCAATACTTTTGTTGGCAAATAGAAATTCCATCATCTGATTCATTAACTTCTAGTCCTAAGAAGTATTTGAGAGGCCCTAAATCCTTAATATGGAAATTAGAATTTAAAACCTACTTAATAGTATCAATTTCACGCAAACAATTACCAGCCACTCCGTGCCTTTCGGTAAGGGCTAATTCGAAGATCTTAGTGAATAGGGCACATCAACATACACTAGCAAAGCTGTAAAATCAGTTCCATGGCTTTTGATAAAAAGACTATGATCCGCCTGGGCCTGCTAATATCCACAAGATAAAAGAAGATTAGAAAGTTTCTCATACCAACGACGACTAGCTTGCTTCAGACCATAGAGAGATTTGCGAAGTTTGCAACAATGTGAACTAGAATAGCCATGAATGCCTGGAGGGATGGACATATAGACATCTTCTATTAAGTCTCCATGCAAGAAAGCATTGGTGACACCTAATTGTTGCAGATGCCATCGATGAATTGAAGCTAAAGCCAAGACAACACGAATGGTAGTCATCTTTGCCACAGGGGAGAAGGTTTCCATATAATCAATTCCTTCAATTTGAGAAAACCCTTTAGCAACAAGGCGTGCTTTGTAGTGTTCAATATTGCCATCAGGTCGGTGCTTGATCTTATAAACCCACTTGCATCCTATGGGTCGAACATGAGTAGGAGCAACAACAACATCCCAAGTCTCATTTAAATTAAGAGCATCAATTTTAGTTTTCATAGCCTTTATCCAACAAGGGTTTTGAATGGCCTCCTTGTAGATGGAGGGTTCAGTTTCAGAAAAAAAGGGACATAATAAATTTGTGATCAGAAGGAGATAACTGAGAATAAGAAATGGTTGAGGGATGCGGGTGGAGCGACGAGGTTGAGGAATGGAAGACACAAGCGAGCTAGGTAAGGATGGTGATGGTAATGAGAAATTGGGATGAGTAGTAAATGGTGATGGGTTAGGTGAGGGAAGAGAGGATGACTCATGTTGAGGAACAAATTGGGAATAAAGGAAATCATCAATAGGAATGGGTCTGTATAAGGGTTAGTGTTGTTGGGTAAGGTTGGTAAGGTGGAATTGGTGTGAGGAGTAAGGGAATTGGGCTTGGGTTTGGGTATGCAATTGTGCTTTTGGAAAGGGAAGCTGGATTCATAAAAGATAACATTTCTGGATAAAAGAATTTGTCTGTTATCTAAATCCAAAATAATATACCCTTTTGTGCCATTGGAAATACCCAGAAAAACACCACATCTAGATCGAGGATCAAAATTTTTGCGAGGATGATGAGTAGAAACATAACAAAGAGACCCAAAAACCTTGATCATGGAAAAATCAGGGTGTTGATTGAACAATAATTGAAAAGGTGTTTTATTTTTGATAATAGGTAAAGGGACCCGGTTTATGAGAAAAACAACATGTTTAATGGCATATGACCAAAAATCATTTGGAATGGCAGATTGAAACATAAGAGCATGGGCAACATTAAGGATGTGTTGGTGTTTACGTTCAACTCTACCATTTTGTTGAGGTGTGTAAGGACAACTTGTTTGATGAATAATTCCTTTTGAAGCATAAAAATCTTTTAAGAAAAATTCAAGACCATTGTCAGAACGAACAATTTTTATTTTAGATTCAAATTGTGTTTCAACCAAGGCAATAAAGTTTTGAATATTAATCTGGAATTCAGCTTTTGTTTTTAATAGAACAACCAAAGTAAATCTACTAAAATCATCAACTATTGTAAGGAAATACTTATGGCCATGAACAAAAACTTTAGAAAATGGACCCCAGATATCCATATGAATGAGATCAAATATTTTTGAAGCTCTACTATTACTAACAGAATAAGGTAATTGTTTTTGTTTTGCTAAGTGGCAAATGTCACATGATTCATTAATATGCTTTGAAATGAAAGGAAATTGTTCATGGAAAACATTAAGCCTTCTATCTGACAAATGTCCTAAACGAAAATGCCAAATATTGTTATTGTTGATAGTGGAAAGATGGTTGACAGAAGGGACATAAGGACTAAGGCTGTAATTTTCTTGAGTGACTAAGTGGTAGAGACCTTGTTGTAACTTAGCCAAACCAACCATCCTCATTGTGCTCATTTCCTGTATTTTGCATAAAGGACCCGAGAAGGTTAATATGTAATTGAGATTGGAAAGAAATTTTGAAATAGAGAAAAACATTAAAACTAAATTTAGGAACATAAAGCACATTATAGATAATAAAATCTGAAGCAAAATGAACAGTCCCAGCATAATGTGAAGTGACTATGGATCTATTAGGCAAATAAATATTAATGGGTTTTATTTTTGAAAAAAACTTGAAAATTCTTAAGAGAACAACTAATGTGATCAGTGGCTCCAGAATCAACAACCCAAGATGAGGAATTATGTAAAGTAAAGGAAAGAATATGAGATGTTTGGGGTGTGACACTGCAAAAAGAAAAGGATGTGTTACCACTAGGACCAGACAAATGATTTGGGTCTTTCTGAATGAGGTTGGTTCGAGTAGAAGATTGGGGTTCATGGCTATTGGTACCACCTGAAGCTTGTGGGAGTAAAGACATCAAAATCTGATATCGGGCCTGAGTGAAAGTGAGGCTTGAACCATGCTGTGGCTCCACAACTTGTTGCGACAAGGAAGTTGGAGCATCGGGAGTAGTAGTGTGATTAACGAATGAAGAACTACCAGAAGAAGAACCACCATGTGGATTGTAAAAACGTGGACGACCTGGGTATCATGGATGATCAAGAGGATAACTGTGTTTGCTGTAGCAAACGTCAACGGTGTGCCCTGCTCTCTTACAATAAGAGCATATTTTTGAAAATCTGGGTTGTTGGCTACCACCGCCTCTGCCGCCAGGTCCACTTGGTCCACCACCTCCTCCACCAGGTCCACCATTTCCGCCACTGCGAGTCTTACCAGTAAAAGAACGCGTGTTGGCGGCGTTAGCGGAAGAGAAACTGGAATCAACATGATTGGAGAAAGCATTGGGCTCGTCAAGGGGTGAAACAATAGCCACATGTTGTCACTCATTCTGAATGACCATGGAAAAGACTTTGTTAATAGATGGCAGAGGATCCATTAACAAGATTTGAGAACGAACAACATGGAATATGTCGTCAAGACCTTTGAGAAACCGGATGATAAAGTCCTGTTGATGGTAAACACGGGCTTGACAACTACAAGGTGCACAAAGGACGAAAATCGTCAAGTTCTTCCCAAGAAGCCTTCAGAGTAGTAAAGAAATCAGTGACAGTGAGAGAGCCTTGCTTCAAGGCATAGATCTCCTCCTGAAGCTCTGCAATGTACAAAAGATGGCTTTGAGAAAAACGTTCTCGTAAATCATTCCAGACATCAATCGCATAGTCCAGATAGATGATGTTTTGCGCGATCGAAGGTGAGACAGAATTTATGAGCCAGGACATCAACAAGGTATTACAATGCTCCCATGAAGGATAGCTGGGATCATCAGACTTTGGAGTGGGAATAGCACCAGTGAGAAACCCGATTTTGTTTTTAGAGGTGAGTGCATGCAAATGGAACGAGACCAAGAGTGGTAGTTACCCCCTGAGAGGACAGAAGAGGCTAAGACAGAGGAAGGGTTCTCATCAGGGTGTATGTAGAAAGGGCTAGACGGATTTTGAGTAGGGTCATGAAAAGGAGGAGGATCTGACACGCGGTTACCACTAGAGGAATGAGGGGTCTCTGTCATGGTTGCAGAAAAAGGGATATCAGCAGAGCTCCAGGTGGGAGTTCTGATACCATAAAAGGACAAAAACGTGTAGAGAATGAAGAAAAGTTTTGTTGTGTATTGTTGTATTCCACTGTAGGCAATATATATATACACACACACACAACATAGGATCCTATTCAGCAACAAAATGTCAGCAACGAAAGGAATAAGAAAATGAAGAAAAATGCAACAAAATACAGCTAATACTTATCTAGAATCTTCTGATATAAACAACAAATATAACAGAAAAGATACTAGGAATATGCTAAAGGTTGAGGAACAGATTGGGCCAAGGAAACATTGGGCTTGTTCTGTTTTAATACTTAAACTGCACCAAAAAATACACAAATTAACTTGCTTTCAATTAATCATAGAGATATTATTATAATAATAACTTTTCCAATATATTGTTTTTCAAGAAGAAAAACTAAACATGGATATAACTTGTAGGATGAATCAAGTTTGAGTTTGAGAGATATCACTTCTTGCTTAAGGGTTTAACATTATAAATTTTACAGCGCATTCCATAGCTTAATATAATATATAATAATCATGAATATAAAACAACCACTAAAATCTTCCTACTAAAGAGCTAGATGAACTGCTAAACATCTATGGATTGAGAATAATGGATGAAAACTTGTTCCTCAAAACAAGTATTGTGAGATATGCACAACAACTAGCAGATTCTTAAGAAGAAGAAGACCAAGGAACATCTTCAGAAAGAATAGATGCACTAGCAATCATCTCAAGAAGAGACTCAAAGATGGGACTCAGAAGACAAATGTGATGTTCACTTAAGACGCATCTTCAGAAGATAGAAGAATCAGATTTGCAAGAGGCAGATGATTCTGGAAGATCAAAAGGAGAGGTTTCAGCTACCTGTTTTATGGAAAACAGTCAAAACACATCAAAAGACAGCACTTCAGAAAGCTACAACTTCATGTTAATCAAAAGAAAGAAGCAATAGTCCTTGGATAATGGTTGCCCTTGACATATGACAAGAGACAAATACAAAGTTTATGGACATAGATCAGAAAGATGGAGGACCTAGTCACCTTTGTTGACAATAATCAAGCCCAATTCAATGGCATTGGAAAAATAGGTAGCCCTAACTCTGCTGAAGTAGATAATGCTTATTACGTAGAAGGTATACAACATAATCTGTTAAGCATAAGTCAATTCTGTAATAGTGGTTATGAAGTACTATTCAGATCTAACAAATGTCTGATCAAAGAGTCACCCAACAACATATTTTTTGGATGCAAGGATAAAAACCTATATAATGTCTCCTTAGAAGAGTTTCCTGGCCAATCATTCTTCGTGACATCAGAAGAAGATAGATGGATATGGCATAAGAAGGTAGGACATATTAACAAGAGAACCATAGCTAAGTTAGCAAAGGTAGAATTGGTTAATGGTTTTCCTAAAATGAAATTTGAGAATGATAAATTTTGTGAGACATATGTTAGAGGAAAAGAAACCAAGCTAGTTTTCATAGTAAGAATCTAGCATCAACTACTAACCACTAGAGCTTTTGCGCATGGATATCTTTGATCTCACTAAAACAATTAGTTTAGGGGGAAAAAGATATGGGTTTGTGATAGTGAATGGTTATTCTAGATACACATAAGTTTTGTTTCTCCCTACAAAAGATGACACATTTGATTGGATGATTTACTTTAGTTGTCACACTTAATAATACAATACTCATGTGATTGGATCATTTCCACTTTTCATTCTTAATCCCTTTTTCAAAGGTACTGAATTATGTGATAGAAGGGGTTTATCCATCCTTAATGCAAAGTCAAGATCTATATAGCTAAGAACAATTTTAATGCTCTATTTCCATTTCTTAAAGTTGTAATCGTTAAGGACCAAAATTAAATTCAAGTTAGCATATATAACATCAAGACTACAACCACAAGTTTATAACATTCTTTTAATTTGTACTTAATCAAAATAAAATAACAAATATATATTACCATAATAGATGATCTAATGTTGGAAAACATATAACCCATTTTAATCACAATTTCAAAGTTAGAAGTTACAAGAACTAGAAAATCCAACATTCAAGAAGAATTAAAAAATCCTAACCATGTTAATTAATGTGAAACAAAAAAAAAACTAATAATTTAAAATTTTTTAGAAATTATTTTTTTTCACCCACTCTTTATTTCTCTACACCATATATGCATACACCACAATGCTTTGTAGCTACATCATGTCAAATTATCAAGGGTTAAATTTTTATGAATACCTATATCCATGTTTTGTTTCTCATCTAAGTGGTCTTCAAAAATGAACTTGGTAGCCAGTTGTTGTAGAATGTTTGCTACAATCAATGTCGAACAAGAATAATGATCTTATAGTTCTTCCTTAACCAAATAATTAACTCCTCAATGAGACTGTTGTTTCGCTTCCAGATTGGGAGAAAGGAAATTGCATTGTGATTCGATGTATTGGAGACCATCCCCATTATATTGCATATTAACCTATTAGGGTTCCAATACTCCTTAATGGGCCAACACGACTGTTTACACATTAAGCCAATATTATTTTGGTAGTCTTTGGACACTAAAATTAAACCACTAAAAGTTGAGCCCACTTAATTATTTAAATCTATATCTATAGTTTTTACAACTGGAGGCCATTGTTGGGTGCAAATCTAGCCACATGGCAACTACTCATTGATTGACAAAACATATATGCTTAGTGATAATTGCCAAAAAAAATACTTAATTGAGATATGTAAATTTAGACAATTATCTCATATTTTCCTTTATTTAGGACTATGTTTATTCCTTTTTTATGTTAATTTGTAATTTTGTAGTTTTTCTCTTTAACTTTTTTGCGAGGTTGCATATGTTTATTGATGAGTTATTTTGTAGGAATTTGAAGTGGATTGAAAGACAATTTGGAACAAAGATTGTGAAATCTTAAAGGGGAAAATTGTAGCGAATTTGGTTTGAGACCGAAACTTTTGGCTTAAGTAGATTTTCGTTAAAGGGCAATTTTTTAGGGATTCTATAAATATTTGTGCACCATTTTTTGTACACATCAGGTTTTACTTTGTAAAAATAACTTCTTTGTTGTTAGAACTAAAAGTGTTTGCCTTGTTCCTTTCTTCCATAACTTCTTCCTTCCATCTTGTATTTTGGTGCTACCCATGGAAATGGGTAGTTAGATCTCTCCAATATATTCTTCTTGTTCTTCAATGTTAGTGTTTTACTTCTACCCTTAATGCTTGTTATGGTTTGTTATTGGGAAATACTTCCATTGCTTGATTTTGTGATGAGAATCTTTTTTCATGGATCACAATTCAACATCTTAATAGACCCAAAAATTAAAGGAAAATTTTGTAAAAGAAAAGGAAAAGCGAATTGAGATGAGAAATGGGAATGAACAACGCCATAATCCCTAACGATCGATAAGTTGAGAAGAAATCGTCACAAAGAATATGAATTCTTTGATAAGAATTTAGGGTTTTACATAAGAACCAAAAGAGAACAATTCTCTCACACTTAGCACAAAGCTAAATTTTAATTTCATCCAAATCTAAGTCTTCTTCATTGATAACATTATAAGATACCTATAGTTGTCCTGAGGCATGCCAAGAGTTCCGACTAGTAATTGAACTTTAATGGCAGAAATTATTTCAATTTAGTGACTATTAAATATTTGTAAGTAAGCCAACAATCACTAATATTATTCCTAACTAAAAATTATAATAAAAATTAAAAATAAAGAAAATAAACTTCAGCCTATTATTTTGATAAAAAAATCCAAACAAAAACACTGGACACAAATGAAAAATTAGATTTTTTTCTTGGATCTTTTCTTCAAGTTAGCTCGTTTTCCTTATTCCTCAAGCAATTGACCAATTTGGGTTTGGAGTCTATATGGTCCCTTAGTTTATTGTCTTAACCTATTAAGCTGAATTCTCTTCAGCTAGTTCCCACTGAACAAGTTGCATCCTCTATTCCAGTGAATGATGAGTCCAGTCCCTCTACTTCTCCTCAACCTCAAAATACACATCCTATGTAGACTAGATCAAAGTCAGATATTGTACGACCTCGGTTATATCCTACCTTACTTCTAACTACCGCTGAACCTACTTATGTTAAACATGCTCTCTCATCTCTTGAGTTGAGGAAGCTATGCAACAAGAGTACAATGCTCTTATGGCCAATAACACTTGGTCTCTGGTCTCGTTACCCTCAGGCAGAAAAGTCATTGGCTGCAAGTGGTTTCTAAGGTAAAACAGAATCCTAATGGTTATATCTTGAAGTATAAAGCTCGGTTGGTGGCCAAAGGGTTTAATTAGATGCCTGGTCAGGATTATTCAGAAACTTTTTCACCTATTGTGAAACTTGTCACAATCAGAATAATGTTGACTATTGATCTTACTCATCACTGGTCTATTCAGCAAATCCATGTGAGCAATGCTTTTCTTAATGACTATTTAGAAGAAGTCTACATGACACATGTAACGCCCGACCACTTGCAGGATCAACGACTGTCCCTACATACCAACACAAGACTTTTCAGTGTGCTTTGTCCTCACTCACACACTTCCTGAGAAACTTCCCAGGAGGTCACCCATCCCAAGATTACTCCAAGTCAAGCACGCTTAACTGTGGAGTTCTTATGTTATGGGCTACCGAAAAGTAGATGCACCTTGTTG
>PYAF01002419.1:237022-273548 GCA_007407185.1 Glycine tomentella | reverse complement strand
TTCTCGTTCGGGTGTGTATTCGATTCATTCATATACCCCTCCCGCTGGAAGCCTGCCAGGAGCCGCTCCTTGTCCGTGCCTCATTGCACCGACGATCACTCCCCGCCCTCGTCAGCGCCCGGGATGTTACAACACAACCTCCTAGATTTGCTGATTCTGATAAATGTATAGTCTACAAACACAAGAAAGCTATATATGGGTCAAAACAGACACCTAGGGCCTGGTATGAAAGATTAACTTTTAAACACTACTGACTTTTGGCTTTGTTCAAAGCAAGTGTGATCCATCCCTTCTAGTGTTCAAGATGGATTCTAAGTGCCTTTATCTGTTGATATATGTTAATGATATTATCATCACAGGGTCATCTCCTATTCTTATTCAAAAATTAATTACCAAACTACATGTTGTCTTTGCTCTTAAACAACTAGGAAATTTGGATTATTTTCTAGGTATTGAAGTAAAACATTTGAGTGATGATTCTCTACTGTTATCTCAAGCTAAATACATCTGTGATCTACTTGAAAAGGATAAGTTGGTTGATGCCAAACCAATAATCACTCCTCTAGCCTTCGATCTTAAGTTAACTAAACATGGTACAACTAAGCTTGTTTCAATCCCTGCTGTTGATGCTACTCTCTATCGTTCGGTTGTTGGGACACTTCAGTACATTATTGCAACTAGGTCAGAACTGAGCTACAGTGTAACAGTGTAAACAAGGTCTGTCAGTTTATGTCAGAACCTGTGGAGGAACACTGGAAGGTTGTCAAGCGTATTTTAAGGTATCTAAAGGGTACTATAGACTATGGTTTGTCTTTAAAATCTGCTCCTCAGGAAGAACCCTATACTTTAGAAGCTTTTTGTGATGTTGATTGGGGAATGGATATGGTTCACAAAAGATCAATTTCAGGGGGATTTATTTTCTTTGGTCCTAATCCTGTTTCTGTGTGGTCAGAGAAGCAGCCTCTGTGACTACAGAAGCTGAAGATTGAAGCTTGGCTGTTACTGCATCAGAACTTCTATGGAGTCAATCCTTACTCATAGAACCTTGTTTTAAAATTACTACTCCAGCTGTCTATTGTGATAATCTTAGCACTGTTGAATCCTTGATTTGAAGCAAATTTACATGAGTATGTTAAAACAACACCAGAAGAATCACAATGAAATACACTTTATTCATATCTTACTGAATTTATTTGGGTTGGGTAGGAGTACAATTCAAACAATTTGAAGATTAACTTTACATTGCTAAAATTTGTTTTGTTTTCTGTATGTTTAGTTACAAATTATTCTTCCTTTTTGAGAAGCCTTGTAAACTCCTTCCTAGTACTTCTACATAGCATGATTGGTTAGGCTGAAATTGCTACATAACTCATTCCCGGGAATACAATTCATGAAATCACTTCCATCCATTTGATTTGTTGACTTTAGTTGTGAATTGTAGACCTCAGTGGTTGAACTGTGAAATAGACTATTATGATACTCCTCACCAAAGCTTTCTTCTAACATATGCATTATAGCTTCTTGGAAAGTTGAATTTTGATCAAATTCATTCCCCAAGACCAAGGAATCATCAGAATTCACTGAGATTCCACCATTAACTTGATCCACTGAAAGCCACTCAGAAAATAAGAGTTTTGGTTGTGGTAGAGAACTCTGACAAGCCTCCTTGGAAAAGTTATAGCTTTGCCAGAAAAAGCTATCATTGTGTGCCGTTGATTTGTCAAGGTTTTCTAACAATCCATAACTTGAATCTTGTGTTGCAAGTTTCTGAGGAGAGAGTGAGTTTTCCATTGTGTCTGAACTTGAGTTGGCATGCTGAATTTGTTTATCATATTCCATTTCCTTAGCTTTGATCACTTTCTTTTTCAAATATGAATGCCAGTAATTTTTTATCTCATTGTCAGTCCTTCCTGGCAAATGCTGTGCTATCTGCGACCACCTGGCCAATATGATTTTATTTGTTTTCATCAGTTTCCATTAATAAAAAAATATTATAGGAAAGAAATAGGGAAAACCAAAGAGTGTACACTGCAAAATGAGTAGCAATAAAATGCCACCTTGGCACCTTGTGTATCTATCAAGCTTTCTTTTTTGAAGAGTTATAAGCAATGAAGATGTCAAACATGGATCATGATGAAATGTTCTCCTCAAAAAGCACTATCTTATTCTTCCTCACCATATTAATTGGAAAAAAATGGGTTGACTTTGTTTTATAAAATTGGGGGAATGAAGCTAGGCAGGAACGTAATGTTATCAGGTTTAAAGTTCTCTAAATTGAGCTTATTTATAAATAGCGATATTTTAATTTTGTTGGATTAAGATCATGATGTCCTTTAAACTAAATTAGCGGTAAACATATTTATATTTATACCCTTCACAATTATAAAAAATAATACGCATTTCATATCAAAGCAATCATGAGGAAAGAATACCTAAGTATATTGGCGTGTAAAACAGTGGTATTTAATAAACTGATTGTTAATTATATATGATGGAGACGTCAAAAACAATTGATACTGGGGCAGAATTAATTTAAATTAAAACAAAAAGAATACTAGAAGAATTGTCTTTTCTATGTACGTTCACAACTTTCCCTCCTTTAAAAATGGAACTTGCTAACCATGTCAGTTCATGGTTTGACCCTCTTATCTATTTTTCCTTAGTATTTAAGTAGAACCCAATTGCTTCTGCAAAATAAAGTTAAATAGAAATAGCTAGCTGGCCTATCCAATTGCATTCTTTAATTTAAGGCCCGAAAAAAGATAAAAGAAAAAAAATGTTTTCCTTGACTTGTCCATTTGCACTAATTATTGGGTACCGTATTCTGACTAAAATTACAAAATTTACTTCAAACTTGCAAGTAAACTTGAAATCATTAAAATTATAAAAAATTAAGAAAAAAATTATTTTGCTTGCATACTTGTTTCCTAACATATGGTGTAGGGCCATGATTGTATCTTCCTCATGTTTGCTGAACACCCCTCTCTTCAATCCTGGCCTCAAGTAGTTAATCCACCTTAGTCTGCAGCTCTTCCCATTTCTTTGCAAGCCTAGATATTTAAGTGTAGTTAGTTAGCAACTCAACATCAAATAAAATAAATTGAAACTCACCTGATATGAATGCTACATAAATAAGGAATAATAAGAAGTTATTCGCAACCAACATCCATCATAACTCTTCTTAAGTTCAACATTTTGATTTTTACTAGTGACATATAATGTTAATTGGCTCAAAATACCTATCTAATGAGCCGTAAGGTATAGAAGTTTGCAAATCAAATGATTCACAATGAAGATTCTAAACTTTTAAAAGTTTTAACCACATTTCACCATTTTCTAATTTTGAATTGATTGGACAAAGTTCTTAGAATTGATTCAGCCAAAGAATGTCTTAACTGTTAATTCATTTCACTAGATATGTCAAATTTATTAGTGCCAAAAACTGTGAAGCATGCATACATTTCTACTTGGTTACTCAATCTGAAGTCACATAAGTTCAAGGTATAAGAGAAACCAAGGGATGATATATGACAGCATAAGAGCCAAGAATAATGAACCTTTGCTAGGTAGTAGTAGGTAATAGGTATACATCATGAGTGATAAAGAATCATAGGGAATAAAAAAGGACTAACCTGCCTTAATAGGGACAGAGCTCCAGCAGCCATGACCATGCTTAATGATATGGTTTCTGAGCTTATTATCTTCTTCTGGTGACCATAAGCCCTTTCTGTATTTTGGTTTTGCTTTTTCTAGTGGCTTGCTCTCCATTTTTCCTTTTTCTGTCACAATTTCAGTTTAATGGTAAGATTGATTTCCCTACAGCAGATATGAACTAGAGAGTAACAAATAGACACAGAGAAGGGAGAGAATATTTGGCATCGAAATAATGCACAAGCAGACTATTATATAATGCAATAGATAGTTGTGATTGTGCAGTATATGTTCATAATTTATGCCAAAAAAGAGTTGAAACTTGAAATGAGAATAAACAAATAAACATATATAAACCAAGCATAAAAACCCTTCCTAAATAATAACTTAAAATATATATTATCGTTTGAGACAATGTTCTAATTCTACCTCACTAGAAGGGTACCAACTTGGAAATTGTTGGCTTAGTTTTGAACCACAGGTATCACTGTCAATTTTCTTGGCATCAATCATTCATAAAAATAAGTATACCACAGTTCAAAAATCCCAAATGCAACATGATTATTTTTTGTTGTGCTCTGAATGGTCCATTTTTAAACATTTTTATTTGCAGGTGCTCTTAAAAAATCTTAGTCGTGACTATTTAATTAAAGACCAGACTCACAATTGCAAATGATCTCATATATTTAAACCTTCACCTAGTACTTTAATATCTATAATTTTTTCTTACCTAATATCAAAATCTTATTTTATGCAAAAGCCCTTGTTAACGATATAAGAGAAGAATCTTCAAACTTCACCAACACTTAAATTCATCTAGTTGATGCAAAGTTTTGTCTCCTCTAACCATGGAGAGGAGACTTTTTTCCCTGAGCCTGAGCAATTTCGAGCCTTAATCAAGTCAGCATTTGCCGACACATTCTCTATGTCCAATAGCAATTAAACAAGTACTATATATTTCAAAACTTAATCATTTCAATTTTGTTCCACTCAACTAGTTGTTACCTATAAATAGTTAAAATACATGAAAATACAGAGAAATATGTAGTAAAATTCCATTGTATGCTTTCATATTTTAATTTATTTTTCTCCAAGACTAATTATAAGATTTACAAGATAGAAGAGAGAAAAAAGGATATGAAATGAGGGTAAAGACTAAAGAGTATTGAAGAACATTGAACTTGTGCAGTTATAATTCATGTCTCACAAACAAGACAAATTCGAGATGACAGGATTATGATTTTAATCATATTTTGGGTATTGTAATATCTTAAGTTCTCGAATTGCATGATTAAAAATTCAAATCATTCGATAAATGACAGGGAATCGTGCTTTTGGGAAGTAATGACAAATGAAAAGACAAACGAGCAAATTAGGTTCAAATTGATTGCACATGATTAATAAAACGACTTAGAAATGAACATCTAGATATAGCAGATGCTGACACAAAGAAAAAGACAAAAATATTTGGTATGAAGAAATTTCTCTATTCATTTTACAGACATCAAAATCAAAATACTTTTACAAAGTTAATGTGGCTAAGAAACCAGTGTTTCTCCTTCGTCATTGGCTGTTGTATGAAGCTGATGACTTAAAATACCAGCTCCAACCAATCAGTTATTCAAGAATTTGAGATTATGTGCTAGTAATTTGTATAGGAGTAAAATTGGGTAAAAAAATTAAAATATAACAATTTAAATAAAAAATTACGAAAATATTGTAGTTTCAAAACTATTTACAAATGTATAGCAGTTAAATATGTTCCAGGTAGACGTGTTCAAACACATCCCACTCAGGCGTGACTGGAGCTAAGTCATGCTCCAGGGAGACGTGATTCATCAGGTGCTGACACGTGTCATTTTGAGACACGTGTCATTTTGCGGCGCAACACGTAAAAACTTCGGAAGATCATAACTTTTGACTGGAATATCCGATTGAGGCGAAATCAGTGGCGGTCACGCGCTCGAAATTGAGAGGAGAAGCCACTGGCAAGTTTCTCGAAGGGGACTTTATAATAACCTTGGCTAAATAAATAAAAGAAAAAGAAAAATAAGTTAAATTTTCAATATTCGGTCGCAAAAAGTTTTAGTGACGGAATTAGCGACAGAATTAGCGACGGATTTAGCGACGGCTAGAGACTCACGCTGGTAGCGTGAGATCCACGCTGATGGCGTGGGAAGTGCTCCAGAAAGCCATTTTCCACTGGTATGCCACGCTGGTAGCATGGAAGTACGGGCTGGGGGCCTATTAAAGGTCATTTTCGCGTTTTTGAAGGGAAAAACCCTTTCTTCTTCTTCCTCTGGCCTATACTGCCATTGTTGAGCTTGGGAAGCTCCATATCTTCATCAAACTTCGTCAAAACACTTCCCTTTCAACATGAAACTTGTAGGGAACCTTCCTATGAGCTAGAATCCTTCATCCTTTTTCCCAAAAATCCATCCATCGGAGAAATCCCTTTCTCTAGGGAACTTTGGGAAAAGCTTGAGTTTGCGGAAAAGACTGCGATTCAATGTCGCTAAGGCCTGGGAAAGTCATTTTCTAGCAATCCTTGACAGTTTAGAGGTAAGAAACTCAAGTTTTACCGTTTGATTTGTGAGTTTGATTTTGGGATGAATAGTGACCTATTTGAGCTAGAGCTAGAATTAGCCTTGGGTCCTTTAGAAAAGTATGTTTAGAATGTTGTTGTGATGAAGGATTAGCTCTCAAATGTTAGTTTCATGAACTTTGATTCTTGGCTCTGAGATATGCATGTGTTGATATTTTGTTGGTTAATTGATGATTATAGAACATGTATGAGCCTTGATACTTGCTCTACATGTGCCTGAGAGGCTATATGAACGGCTATATTGTGTGAAGGAAACCGTTCAAGCTATGTTGTGAATTCTTGAGTTTGGCCTGTATAGAGCTTGGAGCTCTTTGTTTTGGCTTGCACCGAGTCTTGTGGAGACTCTCGTGCTTTGGCCAGGCCAAGATAGACCACTGAGGGTCTATGTATTGTTAGTGATTGATGAGCCTTGGTAACCTTAAGTAGATGACTTTGAGATTTTGGAAAGGAAGGACATTCCTTTCATTGTGACGGTTGAAAATCGAGTTATATGCTTATGTCTTGTGTGGTTGCTTTGGTTTTGATTTAAGTTGTATGCCTTGCATAGGGCGTGACACCGAGGGTGTCAGTGGCGTAGACCACCGACCAGGGAGAGAACTGCAGAGCACAGCTTTGCCAGGTAAGTTCTTGGTTTCTTGGGAGTGTTTCCCACTGCTGTGTTCCACCATACTCTGAGGGAGTGATGGTTGCATTCATGATGCATGCATTGAATTGGTTGTTGCTTTCTCATAATGATATGTATGCATGCTTCTATGCTTTGTATGTATGGTTACCTGTTGAATAGATCTTCTGGCCAGTTAGATAAATATGGACCTCCCTAGGAGAAGAGCGCACCTCCTAGCTTGGTTTACTCTTGGGTGATGATAATCCTAAGGTGATGATGATCCCTTAAGACCAAGAGATAGGTGGTCCTGTCGCAGTTGAAGCCTATTCTCGGAGGTGTCATATATGTGCGTCCATGCGTAAGGGGTAGCTCCCGATGGGATGGCACGAGTGTGAGTCACACTGAGATTTGATGTTGATGATGATGCATCGTGGCGGCGTAGTTCCGCAGTATACATTAGAGCTAGATGACTTGGCTATGTATTGTTATGAGGGCCGAGAGGCCAGATTGTTTGTGATGTCTTGATGACGTATGTCATGAAAGTGAGCCAGGGTGGAGGAGATGCCTCCAAGGACCCTGAACTTACTGAGATGTGCATCTCACCCCGTGTGGGGATTATGTTTTGCAGGTGATCCATCTGGCAGAGATGATCGGTTTCAGGGCGGGAGACCCCAGTAGAGACACTGTCTGCACAGTTGTGTGGCAGCTTGAGGAGAGCTTGGTAGCTTAGTTTTGCTGATGATGCTTTGTACCCCTGTAGAGGGAAGATGTGTGTGTGTTCACACATGTTATGTTTTGTAATGTCTGTATATCTTGTATGCCCTCGTGTGAGGAAGTGATCTTTGAGATCAAAAGCACCCGGATGCTTATTCTTTTGTATAGATATTGTGAGTGTCACCTGATGTATGTATATACCTTTGATACCTCCTGATATATCCGTAGAGATATTGGTTATTACATCTGCCTTCAGTTATGTTTGTTTGGATCAATGAGGCTGGCATGTGTGTTTATGTTTTATGTTAAAGTTATATGTGTACCATACATAATGTATCAAGAGATATGGTTTCGAAATCGCTTCCGCAGCTTATTAATTAAAGTAATTAAGCGCTTATCTGATTAAGTAATATGTTAATACACCGGATGCATATGGGGTGTTACAGACTTGGTCAAATTTCTTCCCAAAAGAGGCCTCTAAGTGTCTCAAAATTGCGATTTAATCTTTGATGGCCCAAAAAATTTCTTGTTTTCTAATTTTTTTATTCAATTATTGAACTGCATGTTATTTTTTATTTTTCTAATTACTTCTCTTATTTTCGAGCATTTTGACACAAAATTCGCCTCCATCGGACATTCCTATCACCACCTACTGGTTTAATGTTTTTTTGGTATATTTATTTACCAAAATTATATTGTAGACTTTTAAACGATTTTGGTTTAACAAATTAAAAAATGACAATATTGTAGTCGCAACACTAATTTCAACAGTTGAACAAAATTATACGGTAAAATTGGTGATGCATATAAACTTCGAATAATCATAAATTTTGATAGAAATGTCCGATAGAGGCGGATTTTGTGTCAAAATGCTCAAAAATAAGAGAAGTAATCAAACAAATAAAAAATAGCATGCAATTCAATAATTGGAACAAATAACCGGTATCTTCTACAAGATCGAATACAGGAAATAAGATGATGGACTAATTAAGCTAAAATAACCATATGTAGTTGATCCATATGTTTAGTAGTAAATAGTTTTGATGATTGCATCAACGATGGAGTACATGATGAGAAATTCAGTAAACTTTGGGATAAATGGTTATAACATTTACCAAAATAAATAACTCAGGCTGTTAAAACAATCAACAAAGTTTGACATGTTGTTAGATAGTTTGGTGAAAATGTTAACAAAATTCAATTGTTGTTAGATAGTTTGGTGAAAATGTTAACAAAATTCAATTTTTTGCCGCGGTGTGTATAAAAAGTAAAAAAAAAAAAAAAAAATCTTTGTTAAAAAGGGTAAAACTCATTTGTCTTTATACATTATTAGTTATTTCTTATGTTTTAGTTTATGAGTTTAATTTTTATACACTATCAATATAAAAACTTGTAGATCATTAATTATTAAAAATCACCTTAAATATGATTTTTAAAATAATTATTACACTATCAAAAAATAATTATTACAAAAATCAACAATATTATTATACATTATAATTTATCATTGGATAAGAATGTAAAAAAGTACATTGTAGTTAATTTCTTAATTTATATTGTATTAACTTAATATTAAATTTATTTTGTATGAACAATAATTTTTAAAATTTATTGTGTCGACTATGTTCCACAAAACATTTTGAGTAATTTCTAGTTTTGTTTATTAGATGAAAAACTTTTATAATTATTTTGCAAATAAGTTTTTTATTAGTTTGTAAATTTTTTTGAAAAATTACTTGAATTAGCATTTTAAAAAGTTAACTTTTAATTTTTTTATACTTTATTTCATTTTTATTCTCAATATATTTATTCAATTTTATGATTATCATTTTTAAATTATGATTTTTTTGTCATTTTATATATTTTAGCTATTTTAACAATTAATTTTATAGTTAAGAATTAACTATGTTTTTAATCCCTGAATTTTTTCAAATTTTCATTTTTTTTGTCCTTGAGAAAAAAAGTTTATCAGTCTTAGTCCTTAATCTTTTCTTCCTTATGTGTTTTTAATCACTGCCATTAAAAGATACTGTTAAGTAACGAGGTAACTTCAATTTTATTATTATTTAATTATATTTTACAGCAGTGCATTTTCTGGCAGTTAAAATCGTGAGTAAACACTTATTGGGAGTGTTTGAAACATATTAAACAAAATTTTTAGGCTAAAAATTCCCCATAAACTAGTTTTCCCCCTCTCATTTGTGTCCCTTTTCATCTGATCCTCTCCTCGAATCGCAAACGCACATTAAATGTCAGCATCACCATCAACATGCGGAGTACGTCCCCACTCTGCGTTTTTCTCCAAACTTGTGTCTCGTTCTTGAATTTCTTTATCTTTCACTTGCTTCAGGTTGTGATTCATTTCCATCTTTTTTTGTTTTTCGTTTCCATCCAACAATTCTTTTTCTTGCAGATTATAAACTTTTCTTATTAAATATATTAATCACACCAAAGTGTTCGGTGGTTTTTCCTCTCTGGAAATCATCCTTTATAAACCCCTTTCAATAACGGATCTCAAATCCATTCTTCATTTATAATATTTAGAATTTTTCAATCAGTTTATGTTGTTTAAGGTTTTGATGCTGAACTTTAAACATTGGATATGTGTTAATTTCGCTGATAAAGGAAAAATATAAGATTTCTTTAGAATGAGAAAAAGAAGAGAGACAATTTCTAGTCGTTTTAACCGCAAAAACAATAAACTACGGTAGAATATAATTAAATAATAATAAAATTATTGGCATGTCATGACTTAAGAAACTTTTAAACGTAGAGACTAAAATACAAATTGATGAAAAGATCCAAGACTAAAATTGATCATTTTTTTTAAACTAAAAATAAAAATTTAAAAATATTTAAGAACTAAAAATATAATTAACTCTATAATTTAATAATTTAATTTTTATCCTTCAACTATCAATAAATTTGTCAGATTTTAGTTAATTTCATAGAAGATAATCATAATAGAATATGATCATGTTTGAAAGAAGAAGAAAAAAAATACATAAATTTTAATAAATAAGGAATCATTATATTTAGTTGTACGAATGATAATTTTTTTTAAGATAATTGTAGGAATAATATGAGCGCGGTTTTACGTCAAAAAAAAATTGTAGGATTCCTTAATTTTACATATATGATAAAACTATGTGCGAATATTCTTTAAAATAGTCGTGATTAGTTGGCACATATATATGCGTAATTTAATCAAGAAAATCGTACTACAGTGAGAAGGATGATCTCATGATCCTATTTTATCCTAATTTTTTAAAATGGAACCAGGTATATCTACAAATTGGAACAGTTAAAAGTTTGAAATTTTCTAAGTCCACGTAATTATAAGTAAAGACTTAGGTAGTGTTAGATGTCTAAAATCATTCATTTTCAACTAAAAAGCTTTCTTCATCTCCTCTAAAAAAAAAAAACTTTCTTCATCTCACTTTCAGAATTAAGATTCTGACAATTTTTTTATAAAATATGTTTAGTGATTATTTAACTTTCTTTAAAATGATATTTTAATTAATCATTATGTGAAGTTTCTTTTTATTTATGTATAAATTAATATTTTCAATAATCTTTTATTTGTTAAAATATTTTTATTACATGATTTTTTCAAAAAAACTATTACAACATTTTCCGTAGCAAATCACCCAACAAAATGAATCAGTTGGCACGTGTATACATAACTGAAATCAAGAAGCAAAAGGAAGAGGATCATATTCTATTAAAAAAAAAAAAGAAGGAAGAAGATCATATTCGATTCTAATATTATACATGCTGGTAGTTCCCCTGAGTGAAGCAATACAGGGAAATTAAATTATCCCATTTAATTAGGAACTAATTAATCTCCAATAGGCACTAAGGTTGGTGAAGGAACATGCGAATATGAGAATAGTCAATAGACAAACAGACAAGATAGCTCAATATCAAAAAATTATCAGGAGGTGTGAAACTACTATAGTATTAACTATTCTTTATATAATATTAAATATTATTAACTTTTTAAAAATTAAAAACCTTAAACATATATTATGAAGACTTGAATTTCAATATTTTTTAAAAATAAATTATCAATAATTAAAAATAGTAATATATCACAATATAAATTATTTATTATAAATCTAAAACATAATTAATAAGTACACAAATATTTATTAATTACATATTTTTAATTATAATATAATTTATATATTTATAATTTATTATTTATTATAAATTATAGTTGTACAAAATAAACATTTACCTTACGCAACACACTTGATAAAATACTAGTACGTGTCTTATGCTTGATAATGATTCAAATCAATCCACACCTTCTTATTGCACCCATGCTACATATTACAACAAAGTCTTTCTCTTTTTGAAGATTAAAATCTAAAAGTTTTATTATTCTAGGGGTCTTCCTACTCTTATCAAATTTTTAATTAGTTTTCTGAACTTTTATTTCTAATTGGATCTCTTAACTTTTATTTAGTTTTTAAATGGATTATTTCGTCTAATTATGCAGATTAATCGTAAACACCTAAATAGAAGTCCAAGCAATAGATTGATGATTTGAACATGTTATAAACACAATTTAATCAATTATAAAAGATTTCTGCAAAGTTTCAACATCGATTTACAAGTGAATTAAACCCAAATATTTTTTTACAAACCTCTCATAATTAATTTATTTGTCTTTGTAAAATATTAAAACTCTACATAAAACTATCACAAACATTGAAACACACTCTAAAAGCATAGTGTCCACTATCTAGACTTCTAATTAAAAGTTTGAGAATAATTTTTCATACTAATAATTAAACAGAAAAACCCAATTAAAAAAATATAAAAGTTCCAGTTCCAATTAAAAAAAATAGAGCCTAATTAAAATTTTAATAAAAATATGGAAGACTATTTATATGCTAGTAAAGACGTCATCATTGCAATTGTGGATGACAATGTTCGCGCTTGGCGTGTCTCGGCACTTGCACGCTCCTAGCTTGGGCCTATGGACTCTCAATTTGGCCCATCTTGAAACACGGATCAAATGTCGATAGGGTCCCAAAAAGAGTTATCTATTTTGTTTAACAGTCTATCACCCTGGAAACAACTCAGCCAGATGTAGAGTGTAGCGGCTGAAAGAGCATCGCATGTCACGTGGTGTTAGGTGCGCCCCCGGTGGCCCTTGAAAATCCAGAGGACTGAGTGTCTCCCACGCCCGATCATACTTATAACCACATCAGGTCTCTAAGATGAACAATCTATGATCGATGAAACAATATAGGTAAGGAAAGTCAGCAAAATGGATATGTAATCTCAGAAAAAGAATTGACTTTGAGATACCAACTTAACCAAATCTAAATCAATGAAATCTTTTTTATGTTTTTTTTTTAAGTTAACTTATATTTAAGTAATACACCTTCCTTCTTTCCTATGTAACCAAAAAAAAAAAAAAACTAATACACATTCCATACTTGATATAAATCCGGTATAATCCATACTCTTTTATTAGACTCGCGCTCCACATGACAACAAATCATTGCTGTTTCAAAGATGAAAATCATATGTAAACAACCCCATTGTTGGTAAACAACTCAGATTCACCGAGTATTTTTATTTCTCCACGTGATGAGCAATCAAGAGGGCAAAAATTAAAGAAAACACACGCCAACATAAATGGACATTTGCTATTGGAAAAATAAATTCAGCCTCAGCGGAATCATCCCATTTTGCCCAATCTTTCAAGCTATTATACCTCAAATTAATTTCTATATATATTGCTTTCGCACTCACACAACAATGGCTAAATTATTTTATGTTTGATCATCAGGGGATCATAATAATTATTGTGAATAAGATTTATGAACAATGAGGTTTGTTTTAAGGAACGAACAATGAGTTTTTTTTTTTTTAAAAAAAAAAGGAACAATGAGTTTTTTCATTGCATAAATTTATAGGTATATGTTTTTTAGAATTTTTCCTACACTAGATTTTTGTGAGTAAAAGTTTTTTGGAGTTCTATCTACGTAAAGTAATTATAAGTATAAGTCATTTTTAGTTTTAATGAATTTACCTACACCAAATAATGGTAGATACAAGTTGTTAAGTTTTACCTATATCAAATAATAATGGGTATAAATATTTTTGACTTTTACCTATAATAATTTATGTTTATAAATAAAAGTCTCCGTAAGTATAAATCATTTTTATTGTAGTGAAAATAGAAAAGTTTAATTCAATCTTGAGCTTTAACTCATACAAAACCAAAATCCCACTGCCAGACAGTACTTGCAACCAAAAACAGGTCAAAGTACTATACATTTATATTTAGTTAATTATAAAGAGATCTAACTATTAAATAAGAATATATAAATTATTGTAAAATATAAATTTTTTGATATTATCTTCGATTCTTGCATGTAAAAGAAAAAGTTAGTTTTTTATCCTTCTATAACTTATACTTCATTCATTCTTAATTATAAGACATTTTTTTAGAAATTTATTTCTTTTTTATAAAATTATTTTCTAATTTCTAAATGTATTAAGTATTATTTTTATATATATTTTACTTAATTATTTTTTTTTTAAATATTAATAAAAATAATTAAATGAATAGAAAGATAAAAAATGATAATATAATTAATTAATAAATTTAATATAATTTATTATATTAAGTATTTTTTTAAGAAAAATGTGAAATAATTGACAGAGTAATTTAGTTAGGAATTGAAGAAGTATTGATCTAAAGCTGTGATGGCCTTTTTTAGCCTCAACAATTGTCCATTAAAATTTAAGGCAGATTACGCGGATAAATAAAGAGAAGAGGCTTTTCACGTGGTCAATTCTGTAGTAGCTTACCTTTTAATATTATGACAATTGTCAATGAAAAGATAGCGAAAAATTGATTAAAATAATTTAGATATATGCATAAAGAAGGTGAATGGAGATACTAACATGATTGAAGATGGATATTATATAAGGGGTTAATATTATTTTTTTATTCATTAAATTTCATATTTATCTTATTTTTATACATTAAATTTAAAATATTTAACTTTAATTTTTTATATTTTGAAATTTTTTATTTTATTTTTTTCATTTTTTTTTAAAAACGTCAATATTATGTTAGTATTTAAAATTTAAAATAATGGTGGTTAAAAAAATGTTATTAAAAATTGAATCTTTTAAATTTAATATACAACAATGAATAAACGTGAAACTTAATAAATTAAAAATAACATTAAATCTTATATAAAAGATATTTCATAATTTATTATTAGCACAACTTTTATATATATATATATAAAGAAAAGTTTAACATAAAGTTAAACCAAAGAATAGTTAACGTGAATGTTTATTAAGACCAAATAAAATTTAACGGTATAGCATTTTTTTTCTAGAGCAGCATGCCTCGAGTGTGTGTGTTTCACAGGAGGATTGAATAACGTAGACAAGAAAAAATATATATTAAATTGAACTCAAACAAGTCTCTGTCAGACTTAAAAGAAACAAATAAATAAAGGAAAATATAAGAATTTGGTTTTATAATTTAGCAATTATAATTTTTTAAATATTAATCTTTATGTTATCAATATTTGACGATCTCTTTCTTTAAAGAATATTTGACGATCTCTTCGTGCCTTAATAAGTAAAAATAGGGTAAATTATATATTTTTTCTATTTTTTCCTGCTTTGTCCCTATATTTTAAAAAACTCATTATTTTTGTCCAATCTTTAATTTTGTGTTTGTCTATTTCTTTTATTTTTTATATTTTAATTAGTTAAATTATTTCTTGATAACATCTTAAATAAATATTAGGTCTAGGTTTAATTTGATGAAAATAAAAAATAATAGTAAAATGTATAAAAAATTGTGGATTAGAACAAATTACAATTTTTTTTAAAAAAAATTGTGTACTAAAATTATGGAAAAATAAGGAATCAAAATTTCTGATCAAGAATTAAGGGAAATCAAATTAAGATTACAATTATGCTTAAAAGTTGTAAGAATTATCTTTATGAAAAATAAAAAAATTATACATTCTTGTACATAAAAAATATACTTTAATAAGTGAATTGTATAAACATGAAGTAATTAAAAGAGAATTATATATATGAAAACACAATAGAACTGATATTGTTTACTAAAAAATAAGAAGAAGAAGACTAATTCGATGCCCGTTATGACAATGTGAATGATAATGAAATCGATGGCAATTAACAAGAAGGACGATGGACAATGAAAATAAGGAATAAAAGTGATAAGTACTGTAATGGAGGGAGAAGTATCGGCAATGACAAAGGAGTGGTGATAACAGTGAAATGGTGCCGTTGATAGGAAGAAAAAATGTTTGAAAACATGCTAAAGTATAAAAATGAAAATACATACATTCACATACATAATCTGGAAACAATATCTTCTCCATGTGTGAGAATACTACTCTAAAAGATTTATCCATGATATTGTACGCAAATCTCTTACAATACAACAAGTATCTCTCACAGAAAAATTGTATGGTAGTGTGTCAGTCTCAGTCTCCATAGGGACGATATTGTGATCATTAGAGGCAAAGACATAATTTTGTCAAAAAAAAAAATATAAAATTTTGTACCGTTCATTATCACACGTGTAGGGAAGAATCGATGGATTTACATTACATACAAAACGTTCAAATTTATAAACAAGATGAAGTCGCAAAAAGAACAAAATAATGGAAAGAGTAGACCAATACTAATGTCAAGAAAAACGAAACCTATTACAAACAAAAGTGGCTAAACAAAAATGAGGGACATGATCCCAATTCCCACCAATGAGAACCAAACTATATACAGCAAAATTGGCTAAAAGATCATAACAGTCATTCCTTTCCCTAAAAATATGGTAAGTCTTGAACTAAAATCAGAAATACGAATCAAACTATTTGTTGACAATTATTCCTTTTTTAATGTTTGGCTCAAGACTCAAGGCGTTGGAACTCTCAACTTTGATAAAATGCTCAAGGGATATATCCTTTGAGTGACTTAATGCATAGTTATTAAAACCGATTTGATCATTGATCCAGTCGAGGTAACGGATCAGTGGGTCAGTTGTTCAACTGGTGGGTAAGTAATTGGCCCGGTTTATATTAAAATTTTTAAAATTATATTATATATATAAATATATAACTAATATTATTTAATTAAGAAAAATATAATAAAAATTAAAATAACAATTGAAGTATCAAAATTGATAATACAAGTAAAGTGTATTAATAAAAAAAGAGTGTAAATAACAACTACTTCAATTAAAACATAAATCCAATTTTAATTAAAAAAACCAAAAAGGAGTGAAGTATAAAATATGGGGGTGCAGGAAGTAAATTGGATTTGGGCCCAAATAAAAAACCTAATCCTCGTATGCGTCTGTATATAACTAAAAGTTGTTGGCTCCTTCTCTTCCACAGCCTCCTTCTCTTTCGCAGCCTCACACAACTCTTCTGCTTCCTTTGGTCACTTTGGTGACTTTGTCTTCACAAATGCACAAATCAACTCCACAACAAACTACACTATTACAGTCATTACAAAACACCTCAAATCTTGAAGCCACGTCAACAACACACACCTCCACAATGGTTTCCTCCTATTCGTCTGAAGCTTTTTTTTGTGTTTTGTGAGTCTGAAGCTTTTTTTTCCCTGGGGCACCAAAACGTCGCCATTTTTGTGCGTCTGAAGTTTTTCTTTTCTTCACCAACCCGGTCCGGGTCCTAAAAATCGGTAGGGTTCCCGGTTCTTCCCAAAATCGTCCGGTTTTCTTCGGGCCAAACCGGGCCACTTGCATGGCCGGTTCATTAGCCAACTCGATCCGGTTGATGCTACGGTTCCCGATCCAACCGGTTCGACTGACCAGTCCGAATCGATTTTAATAACGCTGGCTCAATGTCTCTCTATCTTCCTTTTCTATATAAGCTTATAGTGTGTAAGGTTGATTTTCGAGAGGGATGAGAGAGAAAATTTAGAAAGAAATCTTGGGAGAATACCTCTAGAGAGATATCTGAGTATGACCTCTTTACAGAAGTTTGAATATCATCATACTTGATGATGATTGATTGTATCTCTAGTGAAAGGCTAGAGAAGTTTGACTCTTGTAACTTATTATTCTTATAGTGAAAATTTGATTCTGTACTAGTGTCCCGTGAATTTTTATTTTTTCACATTGAGAAAGATTTTTTCACGTTAAACAAATTAACTGTGTTCTTCTCTATTTTTCTTCTCTTACATTTTTGTTTCGCTTTCACAATAAACTTGAGAGTATGACTTGACCCAACACTATTGTGCCACCTATTTTGGAGATGCCATGACACCAGATGAATCTTCAAAAAAGCTTAAATTACTAAGGCCGAGTCATTAATATTCTATCCACAACGGAAACCAGCACTTTAGAAGAGGCAATTTTCTTAGTTGTGATGATCCCAATGAGCTTTGCTTCTAACGCAAGAGCAATGCTGCCTTAGAGAGACTGAGAAGCAGGCTAAAGCATTTCCCCAATGGTCGCGAAATATACCACCACTGGCCGCCAGACCGAGGCTACCTTTATATATCAACTAAAATTTTTATAGTTTATTACTTTATTATATGTATTATTAATTATTTAGATAATGATAATAACTATAATTTATGTTTTCCAATTGTGCTAGCTTCTCTCATTCAGAGATAATGAGAAAAATGTTATTCTTGTTTGGGTACATATACATGTTTGCCATGCTTAGATAAATCACATTATAATATTTTTTTTTGTCGAAAAAAAAAATAGTTATATTGATAACAAGGAAAAACAACATTATAAAAAATTTTGGTCTAATATATAAAGATGACAACCAGGACAGGTTATTATAAATTTTGGTAGCTTATATGATTCTACACAAATTGGTCAATATGGATGGATAGATACGAAAACCTGTTTTAGTTTTTCTTAACTGAACAAAAATGAGATGGTAGAAATTAGCAAAGTCAAAAGGTGATTATGGATTAAAGTTAAAATAAAAAAATATATATATCTGGATCATTTCATAAGCAATATTGCCCCATCTCCTTTGAAGCTTGTCTTAGCATTTCATAAACACCTACTAATGTAACGAGGAGAGATACCGTACCCTTGTATTCCATTATGTGATTAATTTTTTCTGTAAAAAAATTGTCTTATGCTACAAAAATTGTAATTTCCTAGTTATTCGTTCTTAATTACAAAGTGACAGTTTTTTAAGGGACAGTGATAGATATTTTAAGAAACGCTATTTTAATATTCTGATAGTTACAATTTATTTTTCAGGATAAATGTTAATTATTAATTTATTGTTTTTTTTAGGTTTAAACCCACCACTTTTTTTTTAATCATATCCAACCAATCTTATATCTTCGAAAAAGTTACAAAAATATTGTCCCCAAAACCAAGTAATTCAAAACACATGCCAATAAATTATTTTTTTGTTAACAATAAATAATATTGATTCAAAATAATTTTCAAAACACATGATCAATATTTTTCGTGAGGCGTGTGTAATAACTGATAATATACATTAAATTGCCTCGAAAGAAAAATAAAGTAAAGTAAATTTCTCTGTGATAAATAGTGACATGTGGTTTCGACGATTATAGCTTAATTATATTAATGGTAAATAATGATCAAATTGAATAAATTTTTATTTTTACAACTAATATTCCTAAATCTCTTGTATATAGTAAATTTAAATATTTCATATGATTAATTACAAAAATTGAAACCACATATTATTTGTCACTTTAGCATTACATTTTAGTTCTAAACTGAGCAACCTCAAACCCTACAAGGCAAAAATGCCATGTTACAAATTCAATCATATATATATATATATATATAGTTGATATCATTTTACACCAGTGTAAACCTTTTACTATTACACTTCATCCCATCCATTAAATCTAATAAGATTTAACGATTTTGATTAAAAAATATTAGTATCTCACGTGATCTTGTTTTTCTTCTTTTTCTGTGTCGTTTCACTTTCTCTCGTATCAACAGCAAACTCCGTATCCACCATCTTCACCCATCAATCTCCTCTTCGTAAACCATCCATCGTTCACTCTCATTTTTAGATTTAGCTCTTGAACACAAAGAGCTCCTTGTAAAGGTATTATCTTCATATTCATTCCATAATGATACAACCATGGAGCAAAACCTTGTGGTGCATTATGAATCCGAGGCTTGCAGGCCAATATTCTGTGAAAGGTGCAAAGGAGATGGCCCTATTGGCATTACAATGAGTAAGTTTGAATCCTATAGACAGACTAAGAATGCCAATAATTGTTGAAATTCTTGAAAGCCTGCAACAGTTCAAGGACATGGCAGTTACTAATGGACACTGACCAGCATCACCAAATCTACTAGAAATGACACTTCTAATAAGGTGAAAACTAGAGCAGGCGCAAACAAAAGCAGCCCTCTCCTCTAGTTCCTAGCAAAAAAAAAACTTGATTCCTACCAAACAGAAGAGTGCTCTTTTATTAAAGTGTAAAGTATCACTGTGACTGTTGGCCACCACATATATATAGGTGTAAATGTATAAAATATATATGCAGTATACTAAACTGTTGAGTGTACAATAAAATTTTCTATTGACAACTGAGATCTCCACGTCAATCCATGATCAAAGTGAAAATCAGCTTGGTTCTTAGACCAGGTGACAACATTGCTAAGGGCAATTGCATAAGGATATAAATGCTATGCACTCAAAGTTGCACATACAATGCTCAAGAAAGAAAGGCAGGAAGAGGAGTAAATTTCCAACTGCTTCAGTACTAAGCAAACTCTACAGTTGTGCCACATAATTTATCTTTTTGGTACATTCGCAATTTGTTTTGGTACATAACTTATCTTTTTGGTACAACAATCAGAGTGGCTCCAAATTGCGGTGGTTTAAGGTAGACGAGCTATTTGCTACAGGATGAATAAATATTAGAACTAATTAAGTTCAGTGATTGCATAATTGGCTAATGAGTTAATTGGGTCGTGGTCTGATTTTTTGTGATATTAAGTTGAGTGATTGCATAATTGGCTTATCTTTTTGGTACATTCGCAATTTTGATTGCAGCTTGTGAAAACGGAAAGCGTAACAAAGTTGTCTAATGCTTAAAATAACTAGAGAAAAATTCAAAAAATTTCCTATGATTTGAGTTAGAATTACTTATTTCCTGTAATATTGGGGATGATTTCTGCTGATCCAGCAAAGTAATAAGATAGCTTTAATGTTTCAAAATAGAGATAAAGCAACAACAATGATGCAGATTTTGACATCTGCGTAGTTTTTAAGAACACTAAACAAATTAAGAGATTATAAAAATACAAGATATTGAAAAAAGTATAATACAACCACAAAAATCTAGAGTAACATATGCCTCTTCATAAGCTCAAGGTATGCCAAAAATTCTTATATCCACTTCTGCCTTTGCAACCTCTGCATCCCCAAAAAACTCGTACCCATTTCTGCCTTTGCAGCCCCTAATTATGAGATTACTTACATTAGGTTGTCTTTTGTTTGCAAGTTGATTGGTACTGACCATATTGTCCACAACATTTGCATGCTCTCCTTTTAACCAACTACTTATTCACTAATAATTCGAGACCACTTTTGAACCTTCCAGTTAGAGCCATTTTGTCAGAGTCCTTCCTTCTTCTACCTTTTGTACGTGATATGTGTGGATCTTTGATATTGAAATTTAAAACATCATGATCTGATTCTTGAGAAGTTTCATTAACATCAATCATGACATTGTCCATTGTAGTGGCCATGTTGTAAATGCGATCAAATTCTATCATAATAAACTTGTACACATCTTCTGATCTTTTCGCCAATTTAGAAAATTTGGAAAATTGTTGTTGCATATGCATACTTCTCAACACATTTGTATCATGATTCTGAATATCAATGCCAGCATTATGAATGTATTTGTTGGCTTCTTTTGTCCAACACTGCAATATATACTGATTGGGAATTTCAATGATATTTTTGGCTTGAAAAATTACCAAAATGTGCCTACACAGTGTTCCAATAAATTCAAGCAATTGGCAGTTGCATGTAGCAGTCTTTGACTCTACATTTATGTCAACAATGAAACTATCTTGAGCATGACAATAACTAGACATTTTATATTTACTTTGTGACCCATTTTTCTCATTCTTCTCCTTTGTAAATTGGCTCACTTTTGCAAGCTCGTCATAAAACTTTCTAAAAGCATTTTTAGTATAGATTAAAACAACATGCTCTTTAAATCTTGAGCCAATAGTCAAAATTCGTGCCTTATATCGGGAATCAAAGTCCTCTCTTTTTTCAGCCTCATATCGATTGCTAATTGCCTTTTCAAATTTTATCACAAAATCTTGTAGTGTTGTAGTTGCATTAACAAAGGAGTCAAAGAAAGCATTGATGCTTTCACTTCTTTGTGTAGTATTCATGCCAGCAAAAAAGGTGCTTCTACTATAAACTAGTATCCATGATTCTTTAATTTCAAATACCCTTTGAAGCCATTCATTTTCCTGCAAATTATACTCAAGAATTAAATGCTGCCAATCATCTTCAAAATCTTTTACAGTTTTTGATTCTCGAATACAACTCTTTAACTCACGCTTGAATGCTGAATTTTTGTGATATACATGTGCAAGCTTTTCCGAAAACTTCTTTCCAATGTGCCTCAAGCATAGACAATTACGAGTTTCTTGAATATCTTAGCCACAACAGTTCCAATAGCTAAATCTTGATCAGTAATTATAGAGATAGGCTTCTTTCCATTCATTGCCTCAAGCCAAGTTTCAAATAACCATGTGAATGAATTCTCATATTCATCTTGTAATAGTGCACAACCAAATAATATTGATTGAAGATGATGGTTTACGCCATTAAAAGGGGCAAATGGCATGCTATATTTATTTGTTCTATATGTGGTGTCAAAAGTAATAAAATCTCCAAAATATTGATAAGCAAGTCATGATCTAGAATCCACCCAAAAAAAGTTTATCATTCTATCATCATCATCACATTGGATAGCATAAAAAAAAAATCAGAATCTTCAGGTTGCTTTGTTCTACAATATTTAAAAACAGCTTGTGAATCTCCAATATTCAAATTTTTTCTCCGAAGATTTCTTAAATGATTCCAACAATCTCTATTGGAAAAAGTCAAATCACTACCATCAAATGTTGTAGCAACCTTTCCACCAAGTATGCCTTCTTCTTTAAACTTTTCAACAAGCATTTCTGCTACACCATTCATTTTTTTATGACACCTCATATAAGACAAACTCTTAGGACTAGCCATGACATGATTATAATTATTGTCAAATTCTTTTATAACCCATGCATCCCGCTTCTTATCCTTTGACACGCAAAGTGATGCTTGACATCCTAAGTGTATGGTTGAACAATGCTTCTTGAGCTGTCCAATATTATCACTTTTCACTTTGTTTTCACCTTCACTAACACATACAAAGATGCAGTAATCCTTTTTACTTGAATGTGTACGTATTCCAAACCCTTTTACTTTAGCAAATAATGTATAAAAATGTTTAACTTTTTCCAACGAATCAAACTCCATTCCAACATGAGGCTCAATAATTACTTCTACATTAAAAGATTGTGGCATATTAGCAAATTTAGAATTGATTACCAATTCATCGTTTGAAATGTGACTACTCTTTAAACTCATAACAGAAAGGCTAGTAGAATTCATCTCCACCATTTGTTAACCTGAAAACACAAATTTGAATGAAATTATATAAATAACACAAACAGAGTCGTGCATAAAAGTCTCACAATTTTGTTAATTATATTGGTCTAAATCATTATATGCCATAATCATTGGTGGACGTGCAAGTGTGATATCAAAGTAGCTAAATAAAATTTCATGCGGTGAACCATATCTCCAGCATAGAATAATTATTGCTCCATGGTTGTATCATTATGGAATGAATATGAAGATAATACCTTTACAAGGAGCTCTTTGTGTTCAAGAGCTAAATCCAAAGATGCGAGTGAACGATGGATGGTTTACGAAGAGGAGATTGATGGGTGAAGGTGGTGGATACAGAGTTTGTTGTTGATACAAGACAAAGTGAAACGACACAGAGAAAAAGAAGAAAAACAAGGTCACGTGAGATACTAATATTTTTTAATCAAAACCATTGAATCTTATTAGATTTAATGGATGGGATGGAGTGTAATAGTAAAAGTTTTACATTGGTGTAAAATGATCTCAACTCATATATATATGATTTCAACAGTAGACCAACAGAATCAAATTCTTAATGATTAACATTTTCATATACTCCTTGTTTAATTGGTTGGATTATTTAAGAAGACATACATCTATTTTCAAATTACAGGAACGACATTGTTTATCTTTCAAATAGCTCAAAGAGATATCCAATCAAACAAAAATAAGAACCCTAATAAAGGTCATCCATGTTGACAAAATCTTGGCATAGGATTCCTTCCCATGTTAATTAATTTGTTTCTTGTTCAGATGAATGATTTGGTCCATGAAACAACTAGTATTTGAACCAGACCTTTTTTTGGCTTATGCATGGTTGTTAAGTCATATGCTATATATGAAATTAAAACATTGTCTTTCCGTTAACACCCACATAAGTCTTTAGCATAGATGCTTCGAATTAATGTCAACAGCCAACACCATATTAACTATTCATACAGTCATTATCAAAAAATTGACAAAGACTTTGTTGTTTTTGTTTCACTATGAATTAGTATATGCCAATCTCGTACACCAATAAACACAAATAATGAGTTTTAATTAATTTTTTGGGGGGTATTTATGTGGTTTTTGTGTTTAATATACTAGTATACCGGTCAAATAATGTTAATCATTACTTGTTTAAATTTGTTGCATCTATTCATAATAATATAAAACTTGTGGAGAAATAATTTGAATTTGATCCCCACAAAATATATTTTTGGTAAGGGTTGATGAATTTTAAGTCTGACTAAACTCCGATCAAGGATTAGTCCCTTAGTCAATCTAAAAACCTGTGAGAATAATTTGGTATCATTGAAGAACTTAAGATCCTAATAACGGTGGTACCAAATAAAAAATGATATATAAAACCTCATAAGTGAATTCTTGAAATAGTGAAACACCATTTAAAATTCTTAAACTTTTTTTGGAATTAGTTTTTATTTTAATAAAAATAAGTAATTTTTTATATTTTGATATGTTTGTCTAAACTATTTCTACTTAAAAAAAATAGTTTTATGTTTATTTTAAGAAACAAATCTTATATGCTTTTTAAAAAAATACTTATATAAAAAAAAAGTTATATTAAGGTTATTTATTTAAGTTTAAACAAATCCAACCCTTATATACCCGTATAAGTAATTTTTCACATTTTTTTGGCTAAGGGGATGTATTAGATTAGGATTTTTTAAAATTCTTTTTTTTATAAAATATTATGTTATATTCAATCAGGATTTGTCAATGATATAAATAATAATTTCTTGTGTGTTTTTTTTAATATTACTAAAACCTGCAAATTAAAAAACAGACAAATCCCAAGCAGTTTAACAGTACAGATTTTTATATTATATCAATTATAAGAAATAGTTAAAAAAAAAATAAGGTCAATACATAAAACCATCTACTATAACCAATTCTAATTACATTATCTCTACAAATGTAAAATTCTTAAACACCTAGTGTTTCATTTTTAATTCTGAGATAAAATCTTGTCCACTATATGCGAATTGTCTTTATTATCTCGGGTTCCAATAGTCTTAGATCAGTAAAATACTACATGATATAATAAAACATAACTTAATTAGTGTAAATAATAACAAGTATAGCAAATGATGAAATTAGTTTTGAAGTAAACAATTATCATTCTCAATTATCCTTGAAACCTCTTAGGACTATCGCTGACATCCAATACATCACATAATAGTCGCACTCAATGCTTCCCCTTTGCTTATTACACTAAATTCAATAAGATATTCAAAGTTAACTAAATATTAGTGTACACAATAATAAAATGTAATTTTTAAGATATCAAGTATTGTTTAAATTACTTACTTTAACTGGAATTCATTTCATTTAGCAGTAACCTTGGATTTACTGTTGTTACTATAAAAATAAACAATTGAAATAAAAATAGCTAACAGTTCTATATGCAATTTCGCGTGTCACCTCAGATGTCATCTCTCCACATTTTTGGTACGAGTCATCATCCACTTCACGTGTCGTCTAATGAGATGGTGTTAATTTGTCCGTAAAAACTAATGATATAGAACTAATTTCTTAAGGTGACTAGTTGTATAGAAGGAAACATAAACAATTTACAAGTATATATAGTTTGGGTAGTGAGATTCTTTGGTGATCAAAGGAGAAGAGGATATTTCTGAAGACAATATTTCTTTTTACATTATTTGAGGGAAAGTCTGACCAAGGTTGTAAGGGAAGGTATCCTTGTACCCATATCCTATTTTCATAAAAGTATATTATGACGCTGATGTTGAAAGGTGAATACTAAACAATAATAACTAATAATTTTTATTGTTGTAGTTATAAATTTTAACTGAAACTTTTTATCTTGAGGGAATATATTTCTCAATTTTCTCAAATTACTATCTATTTAATTTTTATACATGCATATATATGCATACACATGCACACACATATATTTTAATTTATTAACTGTCAATTCATTTTAACATAAACATAAATTTACATTATAGTTTAAATTATTTATCATAAACCAAAATTATTGATTTAAGTGGTTCGATACTTGAGTTCTTAACTAAGATTTGGAATTCAATCTCCTTGTGCAGAGAGTGACAACTAAAAAACAATTGTTTTACCTCAAAAATGGGTTGACTCGGTGAATTATCCTCCTGGTTATACAAAAAAAATATTTGTAATAACTATAAATATATAATTTAGATATTTTAAAATATTTATTTATTACAATTAAAGTTTATACGGAAATGTTCATCTTATGTAGTATACAAGTTAAAATACTAGTTAAAACAAATTAATAAAAAAATATGTGTAAGATTTAATTTGAGATGATCATATTTTACCGATAAAAACTAATAATATAAAACTAGTTTCTCCTTGAGGCAATTAGTTGTATTGAAGGAAACATAGACAATTTACAAGTTTAGTTTGGTTAGTCAGTTTCTCTGGCAAGAGGGTGATAGAGGATTATCCAAAGAGTATCAAGTTCTAGAAGCGCTCCATGAATTGAAGGATCCAATGATAAAGTCAAAAACCAAGCTTCTACAAGAAGAGATAACCAAAAGAATCATGGTTGGCCTATTTAACAAGGACAAGGATGGAAGAAGACACAAGGAGTTGAATTGGAACACCTTGAAGATTGTAGGAGAGCTCGCTTAGCGCAATTCCTTTAGTAACTTTTGTAATTTTCATAATTTTCATAATTTTTCATAATTTTCATAATGTTGTAATTAATAATTTCTTATTTGTGTAATGAGTCTCAATGTGGACTAAAATTGGCCCAAACTATGCATTTTTAGGTTTTATTAGAGGCTTAACTTTATAAGTACTCATATATTATTATTTTTGGATAACTTTGATTAATAAAATTAAGTATTTGCTTGAATTAAGAGCTTAGCCTCGTCTTGGTTCTTTGTTGAACCCAAATAAATTCTTATCAAGGAAGTTTTCCTTTGTGGCAAATTCTCTTCCGACTTATCGCTCCACTACGGATCGTAGCATCATTCATTTCATATTCTTAATCTTCTTCATCTTTATTTTTAAGTTCTAAACAATTATCCTTTGAGTCTTGAAAATTGCATCCAAAAATGATCGAATCCAATCATTCATGCCTAGGTCGTCATCATGTGGTAATCAGAGTTTGAATCCGGAGAGCAATTCGAAAATATTTCTATCAATTTAGGTGCAGTTTTTGTTTTTATTTTTTATTTTTTTCTTAAAAAAATCATTTGGTTCTTGCTTGTTTGTGTTTAATTTTGTGTCTCTTATGTGTTTTTCTGAAAGTCCAATTGTTTCAAATTTTTTCTCTTTTTGGGAATGTGATATTTACAGAATCTCCATGAATAGGACCAAACCTTATTATGTGATATTTACATAAGATTATCTTACATTTACCTTCAATTACTCTATCTTTTTTGTTGAATTTTGAGTTATTTTAAATATGGGTTGTTCTTTATAAAACTCGTAGCACTGCTGGAAAATTTTTGAATTTGATCTTTAAAATTATGTCTGGAGAGTATTAGGGCGTTTGTGCATATATCAAAATTTTCTGGTGCTATAAGAGAAAATATGGAGGACCAAAGAGCAAATATTTAAAAATATTTTGGGGTCCAAATGAAAATATCAAAAATATGACAACCCAAGTGTGAAAAAAAAATGAAAAAAAAAGTTATAGTCAAAATTTAACAGCCCTCTCTCTCTTAGTATGTGTTTGTTGTTGCTTTCTGGTACTTTCTTTTTGCATAATTGCAATGGTTTATACTTAGCCAATTTTTATTTTTTTTTCCTAATTGTCTTTTTTGGCATTCCTTTTGAGTTGTAGTTTCTTTTTGAGCTTTTAGTGCTTGTTTTTTAAATTTTCAAGGTTTTGTCTTTGAGTTTTCTTTCTTCCTTGACCTCTTAAGTTGAGTTTGGATTTGTTTCATCATTCACTTTGGTTACTTCTTGAATTGAAATATTTGGTTGATTTCAAAGGCTAAAGCAGAGTTAGTGAGTGGAAAAAGACAAGAGTGAACATTATAAAAAAGTCTTACAAGTGTGAAACATGAGTGTTGAAGAGTGTAAACACTTAGTGAGTGGTAAGGTCCAATAGTTTATTTGTTTTACTAACAGTTTCTTGTAACAATGGTGTCCGAAAGTGATAGTGATCCACCTTCCCCTAGAATTGCTAAGCTAATGTGCTCATTGGCTAAGCAAATGGATAAGTTGCAAAAAAATGTTGAAAAGAGAATGTGAGACAGATTTGATGAGTTACAAAAAAGTACTCAAGAGTTGAGTAGCAGAATGGAAGATATGGAGAGAATGAGACACCATAGGTCACCTCATTCTTCTCAAGAGAGTGATGATGACTATGAAGATGGTAGAAGACATAAGCATAAGAGGAATAGGGATGGCATGGCTGATGTGAAGGTCAAAATTCTCAAGTTCTTAGGTACTTATGATCATGAGGCTTACCTTGATTGGGAGATGAAAGTCGACCAAGTTTTTGATTGTCACAATTTTAGTGAAGAAAAGAAAATGAAGTTGGCTAGTCAAGAATTTGAGGGATATGCCATGGCGTGGTGGAATCAAGTGCAAAAGGAAAGAGAAAGATTGAGGAGACATAAACTGAACACGTAGGAGATAATAAAAAGAATCATGAGGGAGAGATTTGTCCCACCTCAATATATAAAGGAAATACATAACCAGTTACAAAGGCTCTATCAAGGAAGTAAGAGCGTTGATGATTATTACAAAGAGATGGAGATTTCTTTGGTAAGAGAAAACATTGAAGAGACTAATGAGGCTAGAATGACTAGATTTTTGAATGGCTTGAATAGGGACATTCAAGATGTTGTAGAGCTTCAAAGTTACAACACCATGGATGAAATTATACATAGGGCTGTGAAAGTGGAGCAATAACTGAAGAGAAAGCAAGCTTACAAGAAGCCTTCACATGGTTATTCATCTTGGAAGGATAATGACATTTCCAAGAAGAAGGGCTCTTCTTCACAACATATTGAAATAAAGTCTTCAAGAGGTAATCATAATTCCCCTATTCATTCCCCTTCAAATAAATCAAGTTCCATTAAATGCTTTAAGTATTTGGGTAAGGGTCATATTGCATCCCAATGTCCAAACAAAAGAGCCATGATTGTGTTGGAGAATGGAAAGGTGGATAGTGAGTCATCTAAGAATTCTCATAGTTCCTCTAGTGAAGGAGGGGATGATGGTTTTCTTCAACCGAAAGAGGGGGATCTTTTAATGGTAAGAATACTCATGGGAAGTTTGTGCAAAGATCGAGATGATACACAAAGAGAAAACATTTTCCATTCTAGATGCTTGGTGAATGAAAATGTTTGTTCTCTAATCATTGATGGAGGAAGTTGTACCAATGTTGCAAACACTAGATTAGTGGAGATGTTTGGTTTAAAAACCACCTCTCATCCTAAACCTTATAAATTGCAATGGTTGAGTGACAATGATGACTTGGTTGTGGATAAGCAAGTGTTGCTTACATTCTCCATTGGAAAATATGTTGATGAAGTGCTTTGTGATATGGTTCCCATGGAAGTTGGTCATGTTTTGCTTGAGAAACCGTGGCAATATGATTGAGATGTTATCCACAATGGAGTCACCAATCGATATTCTTTTTTACACAAAAGTAAAAAGGTAGTTCTTTCACCTTTGTCTCCAAGTCAGGTGTGTGGGGATCAAATAAAAATGAGATTGAAAAGAGAAAAAGAAAAGAAAATCAAAGAAGAAAAAAGTTCTTTGAGAGAGAAAAGTCGAAAAGAAAAAGATGGCCAAAAGAATGAAAAGAAAGAACAAACGAAAATAGAAAAAAAAGTGAAAATAATTAGTGATAAAAGAGAGTTTGTTCATCAAACCTAAGGAGGTAAAAAGAGTGATGCTAGCTAGACAATAAATGTATTTACTCATTCAAATTATATGGGTTTGTCTTCTAGTGCCCTTGAGTTGCCTCAAGGTTTTCATACACTTTTAAAGGAGTTTGAGGATGTTTTTCCAGAAGACATATCCCATGGCTTGCCTCCTTTAAGAGGAATTGAACATCAAATTGATCTTGTTCCGAGAGCTTCACTTCCTAATAGGGTTGCCTATAGGAGTAATCCAGAAGAGACCAGGAGATTCAAAAGCAGGTTGAAGAGTTGATGCAAAAAGGATGGGTGAAGGAAAGCTTGAGCCCATGTACAATGCCGGTCATCCTAGTCCCCAAGAAAGATAGCACATGGAGGATGTGCACTAATTGTAGACTCATCAACAACATCACTGTAAGGTATCAACATCCTAATCCTAGACTTGATGATAGGGTAACCAACTCTACCACTTCTTTTTCTCCTTTTGATGTCGTTTATGATTTTAACCCATTATTTCTTGTTGATTTAATCTCCTTACCTAATGATTCTTCGATTTTTAGTAAGAATGGACTTTCTAGAGCCACTTTTGTTAAGAATCTCCATGGAAGGGTATGAAATCAAATTGAGAGGAAGATGGAACAATATGCACGACATGCCAACAAGGGGAGAAAGACCATGGTATTTGATCCCAAAGATTAGGTTTGGATACATCTAAGAAAAGATAGGTTTCATTTCCAAAGGAAATCTGAACTCCAACGTAGGGGTGATGTTCCTTTCAAGATCCTTGAGAGGATTAATGACAATGTCTATAGGATTGACTTGCCAAGTGAGTATGGGGTGAATTATAATTTTAATGTCACTTGATCTTTCTTCTTATGATATAAGTGTTTTAAATGCAAATCCGAGGACGAATTATTTTCAAGGAGGGGATGATACAGGACTATCCAAAGAGTATGAAGTTCTAGAAGCACTCCATGAATTGAAGGGTCCAATGACAAGGTCCAAAACCAAGCTTCTATAAGAAGAGATGACCAAGAGAGTCATGGTTAGACTATTTAACAAGGGCAAGGATGGAGGAAGACACAAGGAGCTGAATTAAAGCACCTTGAAGATTGTAGGAGAGCTCGCTTAGCGCGAATATCGCGCTTAGCGCAATTCCTTTCGTAACTTTCGTGATTTTCATAATTTTCGTAATGTCATAATTTAGTAATTTTTTACTTGTATAACGAGCCTCAATGTGGACTAAAATTAGCCCAAACTATGCATTTTTAGGTTTTATTAGATGCTTAACTCTATAAGTACTCAGATATTGCTATTTTTTGATAACTTTAGTTAATGAAATTAAGCATTTTCTTTAATTGAGAGTTTATCCTTTTCTTGGTTCTTGGTTAAACTCAAATCAATTCTTATCAAGGAAGCTTTTCTTTGCGGTACATTCTCCTTCGACTTATCGCTCTACTACGGATCGTGGCATCATTCATTCCATCTTTTTAATTTTATCCATCTTTTATTTTTAAGTTCTAAATAACTATCTTTTAAGTCTTAAAATTTGCATCTAAAAATGATCTAATCCAAATGTTCATACATTATACGTCAACAGAGGGGAGGATGATACATTTGTTTACATTATTACTGCGAAAACAAAGAGATTGAGTGTGCTACTTTCTTGAAGGATTCAGTGTATGATATTTGTTACCAATTCATGGACATAAAAAGGCCAAGAAATATTTTTTATAATTGATTTGACTGATAATAAATTTTGACTAAAATATATTTTTGTTCTTATAAAACATTTAAAATTCAGTTTTAATTTCCACAAAAAAATGAGCTATTTTTCATGTAATATAATATTAAAATATATTATTTTTTACTTTGAATCACTTAGTTGAAGTGCTAACTTATATGTTACACTATTGGATTGTTTTTCACTTTTTCCACATCATTATTTAAAGAAAAAAAAATTGTTTAACCCTGAAACGTTTGCATTTTTTTTACGTCTCCCTCTTCCCTCTTTCGTGTATCGTTTGTATTCCAGCAACTGAATGAAAGAGGGAGATCAAGTAGGTCACGTAACTATTACTACCAGGAACAATCGAATTCGAGTTTGCTTGCTCCTTGACAGGGTTCAAAACTGTTTATCTTCATATACTCTTTCTTTTCGATTGCTTGTTATCCTTAGATACTCTGAATTCGAAGATGGAGACTCAACGGTTAGTGTCGTCGTCGATGTAAGATGAGGCGTCGAGGGAGCTATTGTTTGGAGAGAGAGAGACTGGTGGTGGTGAGATTCTGAGAATGTGGAGAATGGAGATGACGGTACGGTAATTGGAGGAGAACGGTAATTTTGCACCGGCATCGTTGTTGCCGTTTGCCGTCGTCATGGAGTATGAGGATTGGGAATTTTGTAATCGGAAGTGTGGGAAATAAGTGTGGAGCTTTCTGCTCGGTGAATTGCCAAAGCAAGCTCGATGATGATGGAGGAGTGAGGGATTAGGGAGAGGTTGATTTGGAATTGGGGATTCGCATTAGCCAAACATGAAAGAGGGAGGAGGAAGAAAAAAAAAGGAAGCAAATGTTTTAGGCTTAAACAGTAAAAATATTAAAATAATGATATGAAAAAAATACAAACGTGTCAAGTGGAAAACAAACCAGTAATTTGACATGTAGGTTTGGGACTTGATCAAGGAGGATAAGAAAATAACATAATTTTAATATTGCGCAAATAAATAATGTACAGAAATATTTCCAAAAACTAAAATTATATTTTGATTATTTGATAGAAATGAAAAATATATTTTATTCATAAATTTTTACCTTCTAACAACTTTTGGATGGAATTTTTTTTTTAATGGGTTTTGCTCTTTTATTCCTTAATTCAATCAAACTAAACATAAAACTTAATTTGAGTTCTCAACTTATTTTCAATGAATCCTACTTCTTTTTTCCACTCATACAAAAATTCTAGTTTTGACTGAGAAAATTATAGTTTTAGTTTTTAAGCAAACTTTTTAGGAGTTACTTGTGTAAGGAACTTTTACACAACTTTATAAAAAACCATTTGCTTCAATGATGTTTTAAGATGTTTAACTTTAGTAAAAACCAACCTAAACAATGCTCTAAGAAAATTAATCAATGCAAATAAAGCTTAAATTATTGATTTTCCGTTAAGGGCAAGATAATCTCAAGTGAGCCATCATAATCATGCATTAATTTGGTGCGATAACTATCATTGAATTCAAATTCCTCTCGTATTTATTGCAGGCTTCAAGTCTTTGTCCAGATTCACTATTGATGCAAAAAAATTCAGCATCATAAACATATTTGACCTATTCATGGTGTTGTACATATCTTTGATCATTCCAAGTACAATATCACCAGTTATAAGCCAGAATTCACTAGTCACAACAGAAAAAGCCCCTTGTATTTCATAAATACCATCACTTTTCACATAGAACTTTCGAGTAACTAGGGGCCCATTACATCACAGATAATTAAGAGTAGAATTAATAGGGAGTAGCTAAAGCAATATTTGGTGGTTGATATTTGCACACTGAACTTTTATGTATTGAATTTAACACCTTATTCCTAAAGTCTAGTGTTTCTCTGTAAAATTGTTGGACTACAAATATTTCTTGATTCTAGTCTTGCGGCATGCGTGGATGGACAATGAATCAACAACCGTGAGCGTGTCCACCGTCATCACAAATGCCGTTTATAGAATTTTTTTTTTGGATAGAATATATTTTATTTTGTATAAATATGGTTAAATTTAGTTTTAATCATTTCCAAATATTTTATTAACTTCTGATCCTCATCGTGAATGTTTTCTACTATCAATTAATGAAAACGTAACATATGCATCATATCCCATTTAAAAATGATTGTTCATATAACATGTCTAGTGCATGCATGTAGAGTTGTACATTTCACTACTGATTAGCGATAGGAATAATTTCTAAACAAAATTAAAATTTATAGCAACCAATTCTTACAATTTTTTTTTAGAAAACTAAAACTCAATTTAATTGTTCAGGTATTAAAAATACATTTATTTATTTGTTTGTTTAGCATACAAGTATTCTTGTGAAAAATTTTACATACACAAGATTCAAATACAAAACGTTACTAATAAATAATACATGGGACTGCACAGTGACTATTAATTTGAACTAGTAACTTATCATAACAGAATAAAGCTAGAAAATAGTGAATAGTAAAATGGTATCATAAATTTTAAATTCTTCATCATTATACATAATTAAACAATAATTTAGTTCTTATATAATGGATCCGAGGTAATATTGATTAGGGATTCTTACGACCTAATAATATTGTGCCCCAAAATATGTTGGGTGGACAACGGTGTTATAATACCGAATCGCTGTTTTTGGCCCGCTAGGAGAAAAGTGTGAATGATGCCCAAAATGGATGTTTTATTCAATGTTATAAAATTTGATCCGATCATTGATTCAATTGAGGTATTAGGTGAGTAGTTCAATCGGTGAATTAGTAATTGATTTGGTTTGATTCAATCTATATTAAAAAATTTAAAATTATATTATATATAAGTATATAATTAACATTATTTGATTAAGAAAAGTTCATTCATAATTTCATAATAATTGAAATATTAAAGTTGATAACACAAATAAAGTGTATTAGTAATAAAAGAGAGTGTAAACAACAATTAGCTCATTTCAAAATGCAAAATGAAAAGTACATAAGCAATAAAAGGAATATAGGAAACAACATCCTAATATGTGGATCAGGCTAGATTAGACCCAAATGGAAACCTTCAGTTTTAGAATAAGAAAAAATCCTAATCCCCAATATATATAATGCTCTCTTTCTGTTGTGCCTCATTTTCTCTCTTCCTGCTGGTCTGCTACCCTCTTCCTCTTTGATCATCACCGTTTCACAATGCCGCCAAAGTTCGATCCCTTCCAGGTCGTCGACATCTTCGTTCGGGTTATCGGCGATGCGGTTGGAGCAACGAGTTCCCTCGCAGTGCGACGGTGGTCGAGCCTAGTGGCGACAGTGACATGCACAACCCATTCCGAATTTTAAAAATCGGTCGGCTTATCGGGTTTTTTCAAAATCGGCTGGGTTTGATCGGGTCATCCCGAGTCACATGCTTGAACGATCCAATAGTGAAACCGGCCCGATTATGTCACTGGGTCCTGATTGGATCGGTTAAACAACCGGGACGAATCGGGTTTTACAACTATGATTTTATTTATTTATAGAAAAACCTATTAAGTTTTGCTAATAATGTTATAAAATTTGAGAGTTTAAGTAGACTTGTGAAAGCTTCATAGATTTAACTTGTGGATTAGATTTGTAAACACCTAAGTGTTTATTTCATATAAAAATAATAACAAAATATTTATAAATAAAATACTAATTAAACATTTCAACAATATAATAAAGTAAAATAGTAAATCATAAATTTCACAATACTTAAGTAACCAAGTCTAGTAATGTATCACTATTAGATAATAACTTGCGGATGTGGTAGTAGTGGTAGAACATTTTCATTGAGAGTTTGGTGTTGTTGGGGAACAAGAGTTTGATATTGTTAAAGGTGATGATTCTTCGATTCAATTCAAGAAAAACACATCAAATGTAATTATGTGAACCATAAACACATAGAAAATAATCCAAGATGACATATTTTTAGTCTAATTTTTTTAATTTGTTGATTAAATGGCATTCTCAAGAGTCTATCAAATTATCCATAATCTACTAAAAAGAGAGTTTATAAACAAGTCAAGTCTTAAAGGATAAGTGAACTTATAAACTAGTAAAATTAATGAATTAACTTTGGAGAGTTTGATAATCATAACTTTAAACTACAAGTTAATGTTACACTTTTAACAATTTTTGCAACTTTTTTATAAATAACAAATATTTTTCATTTGAGACAATTGTATTTGAGTTATATAATCACTATGAAAAACTAAATTCTTCCTCTGAATACTTAAAGCAATGCATACTTATAATTCCAATTCAAAACATTTGGTCAATATGAAATAACTGCATGCCAGTTAATTCAAGCATTTGATGGTAAATATCAATTTTTATTAATTCAATCATTGAATTATAAAATATTATTTTATATATCGAATTTCATATACATTGTTAAAATTTTTTTTACCGAAGGTAGATTTTTTAATTTTTTAGAAAAGATATTAAAATAATACTTTAAATTTTTACTTTTGGAAAAATTTTCCAGCTATCAATATTAATAAAAAATCATTTTTTTAAAAAAGAAACGAATTGAAGTGGTCAAGGAAAATAATAAGGACTGGTTATATTTTTAGTAGATATTTCAATTATTTTTTAATTTTTAATATAAGTTATG
>PYAF01002419.1:208370-236922 GCA_007407185.1 Glycine tomentella | reverse complement strand
TTTAAGATGACTCGAAAATATGACTTTATGGAGAGAGGTTGTCTCAACTTTTTGGTAGTAATTAATACATCAGTCTTTATATCATACTCTTTTAAAAAAATTGTCTGTCCTCATTTTATAAAATTCTTTTAAATTATTGTTGTATTAATTATTCTTTAGTCAAAATATTTTTAATTATTTTATAACTTCTGTAGTCAATAAATAATACAGTAAATTCTAGTAATAAGATAAATTTATTTATTTTTCTTATGAGAATTAAAGAATGTGACTAATACACATTAATTAGGTAGAAAATTAAATAAAAAGAAAAAATGAGTCCCAATCATTTTAAAAATTATCATGAAAATATAATTTTTAAAAATTAGTATTACTAATTAAATTAGTCATTTTTAATAAATGTAAATTAATTTTAATATATATACATATATATATATATATATATATTTATTGAACCTAGTAACTTGACTCTATATATTCGTACAATATCTTATTATCTTAACATGGTTTGCTCATTAATCCTATGCTGTCCTTTCTTAGAAAAATAATTGGAAAACCATATTTGTGTGCTCAAAAATACTTTTATTTGGAATGATGAATTCGCTAGCCAGTTTGGACTTTGGTGCAATTCAGCTAAGATCAAATGACCCACAACCAACCAATAGGAGGAATTTCTTGATTACCGAAAATTTCTTGGTTTCTGTTCATAAGCAGGAACAAAAAAGCATCGATATTATCATAGTCACAAGTCGCAAGAGTCAATTGCATAAGCATAACATAGAAAAAGAAAATACTCATAAGTATAATAATTGACTGAATAAAGAAAATTTTTAAATCATTTGCACTACGATTTTATTATCATAACAATTTTGAAGCCAACCAATTTACCATACCTTCACTGGCTCTCTACATTAGAAAATACAGTATAAAACAGAGAGAAAGGGAAGAATTAAAAATAAATGTTGTCTTTGTTTCTTGTCCATTGGCCAATTTTAGGATACTCTTTTATTAAAACTCATTTCCTTCTTTCTTAGCAATTGAAGATTGATCCATGCTTAAAAAGGATTGTGATGAACAACAGATTTGAGAAAAAAACCCACATTAGCAAAAAAGGAAAAGACTCTATAGACAATTTTTGCAGCTTACAATTGCTTCTGAATATGGGAAAATAGGCAAAACAGAATATAAAAAAAAAGAAGAGAAAAGGGTAGAATTAGACAAAACCAGATGATAATTAAGTATTGTCTCTATTATTTTTTCTCCTCCTTCTTCTCTTCCTTCTTTTCTTCCTTCTTCTCATCTTTCTTCTCCTCCTTTTTCTCTTCCTTTTTTTCTTCCTTTTTCTCCTCTTTCTTTTCTTCTTTCTTCTCTTCCTTGGCAGGTCCAACTGATATTATATCCACTTTTCCTACTTTCTTCAGCTTCTTCACTATTTTCACTGTGTCCATTTGACCAATCACTGTCAACTTCTGTTCCTTCACATCAGCAACAATTGAATCAACCCCTTTGGATCAAAACACCAAAAGTTAAACAGATCAATTAATCATTGGTTATATAACTTATATTATACATTAAAATGAATTCAAGGTAGAAATTTTGGTTTTTATTTTCACAAACCACCCACCATAGATATCTGCAGCTGCTTCTATAGCCTTTTGCTTCGTTTTGTCATCAGTCATAGTCATAACCTTTAACACAACCTTCTGTTGTGGATCCAAAGAGGGATAACATGCACAAAGAAAGGGAAAAAATGGTAAATAATATTAGTAATTACATAATTTTTTAAATTATTTCTATGGATCGATCATATATATATATATATATATATATATAAGTATATTAAATAATAAATAATAAATAGGTAACAAATTAAACAAGCATGATGATGTGCATAAGGAATCCAAGGGATAGAAAAAGATTGTGAAATGAAAATTGGTACCTGAGCCATTTGAAGAGGAAGAAGGGTGTGTGTGAAAGCAAGAGTGAGAGAGAAGAAGAGGTTTGAGACTTTTGATGAGCATGTACTATATAAGCCATAAGGGTAAAGGCGTGAGGTTTTTAGAGTTTCTTTTTTATTTGTGCGTGTGACTTGGAAGTCACATCCAACAGATGGACCCTCTTAATGCACATTTCTTGCTGCATATATGGTGCAATTCGACAGCACACAAGACAAATTTTTTAGTGTTTTAGGCATGGTGATGACATTCTGTGCCATTTGGTTTTTTCTACTTTCTTTCTCATCTTGTTATCTTTTCTGATCGACTTTAGGAAAACCAAACTTGATCATTGCACATTAGAATATGTAAACGCAAAGTGAATTGGAATTTGGAAAGGAAGAGAAAAAAATCATGAAGGTCAAGTTAAATTACTACTAGTGTGTTTGAATAACAAGGTGAAATTAACCTCTCAACAACAACAAAAAAAAAAAACCCACACGGTGAAATTAATTTTACCCCAGAAAGTCACATTAATACATTAAAAAAAATAACTAATTTATTATTTTATTTTCACCATTAAAAAATTAAATGATTACTACTTCTCATGATAAAACACTTTTCATTTTTCACTCTTATTACTTTTTCAAATCCAAACACATACATTGATCAGTTGACTGGTCACTTGTTCAAGAGATATGATAGTTGCATCACTCTTTTCGGTACGTTTTTTTATTACTAAGTGAAGCTTTTTTAAATAATGTGAGTCTAATTTATTTAACACAGTTCTTATTATTTAATTAATGAGATTTGTGTAAAGTTCACTTAAATTTAGAGAGTATACCAAAACATAAAAGAATTATGTTATTAATATTTTTTTCACTTGTTGATTACTATAATTTCTTTTAGATAGGGTATATTTTCTTTTCCTAGCTTTTATCTTTTTTATTATTATTATTTCTTTTAGGAGAATATTCAATAAAAAAATAGAAAAATCGTGGTCAAATGCAGTGTTCAATGCCGTAAAGTATTTTTCGATTTGTCGTTTCTTTCTTCTTTTATTTTGTAGCACAAAAGTTTGAATGTTAGTTTAGATCCTTGGTAATTTTGTTACTAGATCTAGCTCAGAATTCCATTATGTTGAAAATCAAAACAAAATATATACAACATTCAAGTAAGTTAGTAAGTTGGTCATGTTTGATATACGACAAATATTGACATTCGAACACATGCATCATTTAAAAATGAATATATACATATACATACATACATACATACATATATATATATATATATATATATATATATATATATATATATATTAGCAAATGCCAATGGGTCACCGACAGAAGTATCCTTATCAAGAAAAAGAATTATTGTGTGTAAAATTATGATGAAGAAAAGAGTTGTGACTTCGCATAAGACATTCGGATGGCTTACATACACAATATTCTTCCTAGATTGTCTGCTCTAATGGCATATGCTTTTCACGATCTTCCTGTTACCTCAAAACTTGTGAAAAGGAAATATGCATGATATAGCTCTCGATCGAGTCCAGCAGAAATTAATCAAACTTATCCGAATATATAAATTAAAAATTATTATAATTAATGTGATTAAGTTAAAATTAAATCCTTCAAGTATTATTCAAATTCAATCCTTAGTCAAAATAATTTTTTTATCAAATTTTGTTTACATTTCGATTTAGACAAAAAAATTATTATATATGATAATTTTGAAATTACTATAAAATATTAAAAAAAATTTTTTATTAAAGCCAAGATGTATATTGACAGAAGAGATTAATTTCTTTTCTACCAAACTCACTCCTTCCATCTTAATTAGTAAACATTTAGCTACTAGTCATGCAAGGACGATGGAGGGGTCAAGTGGTTGAATAATGATGGTGGATTCAAATTCAATGGTTCAAAGTAGAAATTACAGTTAGTGGGTCAATTTGGATGGGCCTAATATTGGAAAGGAACTTCTCGGCTGCTTTCTTTTGTAAATCCAGATTCTCCTGACCAGCATGTAATAGGAGCATACCAGTAATTAGGTCTATTTAGATATAAGTTAAAAATATTTTTGAGAATTTTTTTTATTGAAAATATAGTATTTTTTTTCTTAAAAATATTTTTAACCTTTTATCTAAACAGGTTTAATATAATTGAACGAAGGACCTTGAATATCTCCACTTACATTGTCAGAGTCATAACCCTGTTGGAGAGAATTTCATAAGAGCTTTTTTTTTTTTTTTTTTACTTTTTTTTTATCTATATTATTTGTACAAAATATTTATCAACTTTGTAAATGAATATATATTTATCAAACAATTTGATAGACAGCGGAGTATAAGTTCCGTGGAGCAGCCTATTCCAGAAGAGAAACCATACATCGCACTCCTTCAGCTAGAGGGGGAGCGAAAACAGGTTATGGAAGAAATTCTCCACATCGTGAAAGGGCAATTGGAAGACCCGGGGCTGCCACGGGGTCCACATGAGCAAGCCCTACGCTTCTGTTCTGTTGGTATGAACGGGATATAAATGAGAATTCCAGTCTTACCGATCTTCAAGACTGGAGGGGTTCACTAAGAGGGGGTAACCTATTTTAAGTGATTTTTTAATATATGTAGAAGTTGAAAGATAATATCAGAGGAGCTACATTAAAAGATAATATTAGAGGAGTTATATCAATTCACACTGTTTAACTAACTTGAATCATATTTTCTTGATATTTTTGGTGAAATCTTTTCATTCAATTAAGCTGAATTTACTTAAGGGATCCAAATCCAGGTTTCACTCAACAACAAATTATTAATAATTCATTGGATATTATAATGACATATTAGGAGTGACTTCCGTGTAAATACACGGATTACGTGACAAAAAAGTGAGAATAAAATGTAAAAAAATAAATAGAATCCATCATTGACAAGTGGTGACAACTGAACATTTTTTATTTAGATATAGACAACATAAATTAAAAATATATAATTTATTTTAAGAAAAAAAATACTCATTTGTTTTTTTTTATAGTTGCACAAATTTTACCTTATAATTTCTATACTTAAAGATAATTTATTGATTCTTATAATAATTACTTTAATTAATTAAAAATCATAACTAAGACGATTTTTATTTAACTGATAATATAAAAAAATTATGCATGCATTTTACCTTTTAAAAAAAATTATACAGCAAACAAAATCAGAAATGTTAAGATTGGAAATGGATCTCACTTCCTTAAACAAATTTCTGTCTTTTATATATTAAAATTATCAAATATTTAAACGAATGTCATTGTTGATACATTTTTTTAAAATTGTATAGCATCTTCATATGTTAAGATTGCATCAGTTTATTAAAAGTTATTGACATAAGTTATTTAACATTTGAGGTTCTTATAAAAATTGTAAAACAAATTACGAAAAGAAAGGAGCCAAGCAACTCAATGGATATTAAAAGGAGGCACATGGTAATACACTCGAGAAAATTGGCAAAAAAAATTAACCAATAAACAAGCACTAAATTCCCTACGAAAAGATGCCTCACTCAATTTTTCTTCTTCACCTTCTCTTCAAACAGAAACCTGAAGTGACCAGGAAACCAAGTATACATGAACATGGTTAAATTTAATTACATTATAGTGCAAGCATGAGGGTTATCATCACTAAAGAGAGAAGCAAAGGCTTCGTCAGATGCCACAGCAACTGAATACACTGCAGGGGTGTGGAAAAATGTGTGGACCCCATTGGTTGCTTCACTTTTGTATGCATCATAGTAATGGTTAACAATGTAGCTAGGGTACTTGTAAAATGAGGAAAAATGAGCATGCCCCGGAAATGGCCATGGTTCTGCTGCTTTCCCTGTACGTTTGATTGCCTTAAGAACCTTTTTTTCCTCCAAGCCATAGCCCTTCACTGTTATTTTTTGTGCTTCCATTTCAACTTCTACCTCATCTACTCCTGCATATCACACATTCAAAAGTTAACATGGTGCATACAAATATGCAACTAACAATTAGTCATACATTTGGATTAATGGTGACCCAACTTTGATTATGTAAAAGTTACTTTATAGTACTTTTTGTTTGCTTTTGGGCATGCTTATTTTCATGCTGAATGAGAGCTCATCATGCCATATTCTTCTTGAGCTCACTTTTTAAGAAAAAAAGAAATGTAATTCTCTTTTGTTCACTGGGTTCATAACTAAAACAAAAAAGTTTTACACTTTTAAGATATCATCTATCCTTGTAACACAATACACATTGTAGAAACTAGAAAGTAATGAAGTATTTCAGGATGCATAATTGTATATAACTTGCAAGCTTTCACCTCGAAATTAGATTACTAAATAACAAGAGTATTAATAATAACAATGTGAAGGTCAATTTCTTAAAAAAGCATAACTGCATAATACATCTGCTGTAAGCCTATAGAAATGTTATTTTTATTTCTAATGACAAATAATGTACTTTGGTTAAGGTGTGACAGAGGAGCCACCTAATTTGTTGGATTTGGAAAACATAGCATGAAGAAAAATGGAGCCCAACAGGAAACAGTGAGGTCTACATGGACCCCAGAATGGTATGGTGTACCAAATTCTTGACTTAGGGTTGTACACTTACCCAAGCAAGTGAGGAATGCACATGGGAATTTTGAAATCAAAGCCCAAATAAAATGCTAAGATTCACATTACTGTTGCCATGCAATGGCCCATGTCTACAAGCTCAACCCATGCCCCTAGAAAATAAAAAGAGAGCTCAAAAGAATAAAATAAAAATAAAACACAGAATTGCTGATTATGCAAAATGTACCTTTGAGCTTGAAGAGAGCTTTCTTTAATTTTGAAGCACACCCTTCACAATCAAGATTTGGAACTCTCACCTCTATCATATTCTGCAAGAAAAATGGTTGTTAGGACTTCTTTTGAACTTAATAATGTATAAGGCCTTGTTTAGATATCAGTTGGAAAAGTATTTTTAAAAATTTCAAATGTACAATTTCAATCCAGAAGATGAAGAAGAAGAAAAATTGTTGCTTTGAGAGTAAAAATACTTTTGAACTATCCCAACTGAAATCCAAGCTTGCACTAAATACATGAACTCCAAATGACTTTGTGCAAAACCGTTACAGCATGACTGATTCTGCAATGTACAACATTGCACCAATCTCAGTCGTAAACTCCTAATCAACTTCTCTTCCTGGAAACAAATACTATGAACAAAACCATTCAGTGTCTCTTTGGGTGTGCCAAAGAGAGAGAGAGAGAGATAATTATAAGAAGGGACTTACAGACATTGCTTGTTTATCCTAGACAGAAACAAGGAAAGATGACACTTTCTTGTTTGAAGCAATGAAAGCCTCAATCTATGATAAGAAAAAGAAGAGAATGTTGTGTTGTGGTGTGTAGGGTGTTCACTCAGCCTTGGCCTTTGTCTTTAACATGGATCAAAGTGAAGTTGCTGCTAATTGGTTTACAAGCCTATGTGAAGGGTCTCTTTTAAACAGTTAGGCTGAAAAAGGTGCTCATTGGGTTTTGAAAACCCCCCAAAAGGGTGCACAGTAACAGTAGTATAGTAGTATATTCACGCGTGGGATGAGGCAACAAACAAAAGCGTGGCTTTCTCTTGCGCTCCCCAATTTTGAGACACACACCCTCTCCTATGTCTCTCCCCTGTCTCTCCCCATTGACTTGCTACCTCCCCTGCACCACCCCTGTTGCCAATAAAATTTGAACATCGCTGAGTGGAAATGATGCTAATGGTGGAAATCACTGATCGATTCCTTCCTTTTTTTTTCTTCTCTTTTCTTTGTTGGACACACACCATGATGGCTAGCTGCATGTGTTGTTGCTGTGGTGGTGTAGTGTAGGACCTTGCTTGTAAACTAATCAAGGTGCATGGTGGGTTGCCATGTAATTAACATGTATAAATAATGCCTATTATTTTCATTGAATCCTAATTATTTCTCTTTTTTACACTCATTTATATATATACATTAAAGAGTTATCAAGTGATATAAGAGTGAGGGAATAAGATTGATCGGTAACTTTTATTACGAATGGTCGAATTATATTAATTTTTAAGATGTCATGTAATTTTTTTAAGTGATTATATATTTTTTAAAATAATAATTTTAATTTGTTTTCCTTACTCTCATTTAAAATTGATTTTTTCATAGATAAATTTCCCTCCCCACAGATATATAATCTCTTCTGCAAAAAAAGATAGTTTACATTTCAGCCTTGTATTATTATTTAATATATTTTATTCGATAATTTTATCTTAAAATTAATTCTTGGATTAAAAGTTTCTCACTATTATATAAATTATATATGCAGAATTTTAAATTAACTCAAAATCATTTTATGTAAAAAAAGTGGTAAATCGATGAGACACGATCAATTCTACTTAATAAGGTGTCAATGACATATTGAAGTCACGAGCACAAACTCATCCATAGAATTACTGCATATGTTTAAACTGTAAGGAGTTACAGTTATTTAACTTATCCCTTGAAGAGGGCTGCTCAGCCACCGAATGAGATATTATTAGTGTTAGAAGAAATCGAATCCAAACTCAAAATTATTTGATATTCACGCAGGTCAAAATAAATGTAGTTATAAGTGGCATGTAAACGGATCTATGACATAATGGTTGAATTTCAACTTGTGAAGAGACAACCTGTGTCCTCCATGACTAATCAGTAATCACAATTGGATTGTTTCGGTCTTTATGTTAGCATTACTGATTAGGAATTGTTAATGGAATGTGAGTAGATGAGAAAATTATGCCAGGGTTGAAATTGTTAAAGGGTAGATTGGTAGATGGGGAAAATTATGCAGGGGTTGATGTTGTCTTCATTTTTTTTGGGTAGAAATTGATACAAGGTAGTGTTTTTCTACGCGAATGTCTTGGAGACCATTGTTTTTGTAGTTGCGTGGCTGCCACTCACCTGCACCTCTTGTGCAGTGTCTTGATTTTGCCTTACATTAATATACATTTTGCTTATAAAAAAAATGTAATATATTCTGTTGAAATAAAATGTAAAGAAGATGGTTTGATTATTTATCTATTAGTAGTATTGTTTTATTTTTATAATATATGATAAGAATAATATAGGTGATATAAATAACTGAACATTAACTCGAATAATGGAAATTGCATTTTATATAAAATTATTAATAGTGTGCATGGTACCCATACACGAGTGTATTAATCCTTCCTTTAAATTTTATCTGTTATTTGCATCTGTTTAACATCATTCGGCATTCTTCTCCTAAACCAAAAAAAAAAAAAAAAAAAAACATCATTCAGCATTTTATGTATGCTTGAAGGGATGAAGGATGCATGATAAGTATGACATCAACTTTTCTTTTTTAATCTAACAAGGGTCCATCATATACTTCAAAACATTGGAATTGGAGGTTGGTGCGTGCGTGCTAGACATGTAACATCAGAAACTAAATGATGTAATAACATATTCCTGCTATCCCATCAATGCCCAATGGTTTGCAATGCATAGAAGATAGAACTTAATTTTATATTAGTGAACGTATAAGCTAACCAAAAAGTTAAGCTCCTCTTAGTTTCAAGTGGTGGTTGTTACCTTAAAGTTCGGTGCCTATAGTAATCCTCATCAAAAGAATGAACGCCTAAGAAGAAAAAAAAAGCAGTTTGATTTCAACTTCTTAGGTACTGTTATTGTCTGATGAGTCGTCAATGCATGCAACAATTTTATGCTTATCTATTAAATATGAAATAATGTGAGATGAGGCCAAACAAACATGTCAAAAGGTAATAAAAAAAATGAAGGAAAAAAAAGAAGGAATCAATGAGGTACTACACGACTATATACATTGTAACCAAAAGCATGGTGGCAGCTCATGTGTTTGGCTATTTTCAGGAAAAAAAAATCTTTTAACAGCATTAGAACATTAGTCCTTGTTGTTTTGGATTATTTTATTTTGAATATTTTTTTTTCAATTTTTTGAGAAGGAGACTTGAAATTTGTGTTTTATGACTTATTGATTATGAGTTTGAATCCGAAAAAAATTGTGTACGTAATTTTTTTGTTAATTTTTTAAAATTAATTATTTCTTTTTGAAAATTTGCATTCCCATATATCTCATTAAAATTTTGAAGGGATGCTAATAAGTATATTTTTAAACTGTTTTAATTATTTTATTATATAAATAAAATAAAATCTTCTAAACTAAATTAGTTTTGAAATTATTCAAAAACATATAAACTTTTTAACATTGGAATTTCAAAAAGTTATTTTAAAATGGCCAATATTTACTATTTGATTGACCACCTGCTAAAAGCACTTTCGTTGTCTAAGCAGAAAAGGCAGATAACGATCTTCTGGAGTGAAGCTGATTTCAAAATATTCCTCATCAAGTTTCTTTTCACGAAAGGTATAAATCTTGCAAACAAACTTGATAAAATTTAAATTCTTCATACTTAATACACAAATCTTCATCCAATGAGCAGCAAATTCTATTATCTGAACATAAAAATGTTGGTTGTTTGACACTACAACGAGCATGTTTGATTTTCAGTCTAATTTACTCTGCACGAATTTTTATATCAAATCCAATATTTCATTGCAAACTGAACATAAAAAGAAAAGTGTTCTGTTTTCTTATGAACAGATATGTCCAGCAAGAATGTTGATGATTTTAATATTGGATCAAAGACTCTCTCAAAGATATTTATTGGGAAAATACCTCATGAAATGCTAATAACTATGCCCCCAAATATCAGTCAATGGAAGTGAGGTGTGTGCATAGTGATAATGTAAAAGTTAGGTCGAGAGAATGTGTACATTTCTCCATGAATGTAACTTCTATTTATAGGCAAATTACCTCTAGGTCAGTTGAAGATTCTTTTCGATATGCATGGCCGAGATCTCCAATGGTTTGGTATCAAGATCTTTGGTGTAATTATCTTCAAGACCCACTATCTCATTTACGGTTGTAGTCAATAGTCCATAATTACAAATTCTCAATGAGCTTTATCACTAAGCCCATATATAGAATCCGTAACAGTTGTCCCCCAGCCCGATTGTCAAGGCTTCTAGGCAGTCGGGATGTACTAGCCTAGTTTCTGCTTTTTATCAATTCATTTTCTTACCCCTACCGGGGTACCACGACGTACTGTTTTGTCGGGTTTCATCCGATCGATTGATCTTCACACAACTAGAATAGGGAACGTCTCTGTGAAATACCGTCATTATGTTTTGTCCTTAACTGTAGCCCGCAGTCTGCACATTTAATGCCCTATCGCTTCATTACACGCCTTAATCATGACGTTTGAATATATTTATATTTTTTGCCCCCAACTATTGAATGGATTTTACTCATCTGTCCCTACATGACGTTTCATGTGCGCTAGCTGTGCGACCACACCATTTCGTGTTTTCGACGGTTACATTTTTCTTTTTATCTTTCAAACTTCTTTTCCTCTGCTCATTATCTCTCGCAAGTGTTCTCTGCTCATTATCTCTTGCAAGTGTTCTCTGCATTTATGCGTTCTTTCTTCTATTGTTCATCACCTTTCACCACCAAACTCTTCAAGATTTTTCTCAGACCAGGTATCTTCATTACCATAAACTTCCTTTTTCCATTTATAGTTCCATCTTATATTATAATTTTGTTCGTTCTTCTTATCATCATTCTGATCCTACATCATCTTTGTCATTTTCATGAGATTTCCTCTTGTTCCTGGGTTTGTATTCTTGAGTCATTTTCTTCGTTCATCACTCTTGCGATTTATTTTATCCACCTGCGTGAAATTCTATTTCATCTTTTTAAAATGAAACTCACTCTCAAAGAGGAAGCACATCTATGCAAAACAGTTACCCCCAAAGTTGGAGGGTGGTTCTTTGGTCTTCCCCTTCCAGAGGGAGAAAAGGAAAAAGACTTCTTGTGTGCACCTTCTGGTGGTTCTTGTGCTACAAAAAAAACTAACATTTCTGAACTCAACGTTCCCTTGGTGCCAAAACAAAAAAAACGTAAATCTAGGTCTAGGAATTCCTCTGACAATCCTTCGCTTTCGACTTTGAGTCCCGCACCACAAACTTCGTCTCTATCTCTAGAACAAGATAATTCCCTAGATTGCTCCTTTGAAACCCGGTTCAATCCGTGCATGGACTGTGTCATTGAGAGTTCCTATCTTTTAAAATCCAAGTTTGATTCAAGGGACTCAATACTTGGATCATGCCGGCACAACCCGGTTCTCATCCTTAAACCAAAACTTGCACAACAAAGTGAAGCGCTTGTCCCGAGAATGCCTCTTTCCTCTAATGCAAATGGTCCTATAAACGTCGTCCTTACCCCGGATGACATTTTAATCAATTCTTCTACTCGTATGACCAGTATTTCCCCTTCAGGTATGTCTTACTGATTCGTTATTTCTTTTACGTAGGTATTTATGGATCCGTCATCATCAGAATTAGTTGGTGAATCTCAATCTACCAGGTCACATTCTGACTTTCCCTATTCCGTTCTAGTTGATAAATTTCCATGGATCACCCATGAAGTGCTACATACCCTTTCTGATTTAGATCCAGGAAGTATTGTTGCGCTCCCGATCGGCAATCAAGAAGGTTTTTGTGTCTACGCTCCTGACCCGGATGAACCTATCTGTTCTTTTCGAGAAGGGAATGAGCGCAATTTCTTTTTTTTCTACAAAGTCGTAACTACCCGTCTAGGAATTCGCTTCCCCTTTTCATATTTTCAAATGCAAATTGTAAACCACCTTCATATAGCTCCTTCACAACTTCATCCAAACAGCTGGAGTTTCATCCACTCTTTTGAACTTTTTTGTCAGCATTTAGAAATTCCTTGTACTGTTCGTCTCTTCTTTTATTATTTTACCGTGCATACCGCTAGGATGGGTAGAGAACCCCCTAATAAAAAGGGATGGACTTCCATCCGGGGTGGTTCAGATCGTAGACTTTTCACAGTCTATACTGAATCTTTTAAACACTTTAGAAATAAATACTTCAAGGTTATTGTCGAACCCGACAAACAACCTTTCTTTCTTTCTTCTCCAGAGTCACGGGATGTAGAGTGGAAGTTTCCACTCTATTAGACCCGCACCCATCATGACTTTCCATCCTCCTCTTATCGTTTCGAGAAACGGATTTGTCAGATTCTGACACTTCCTTAGTGACCCGGATTACGGCATATAAAGAAGCTCATGGACTGTCAAGTGTTGCTTCTTATATTCGCGATTATCATTTCGGGCTCTCCACCGAATTAAGTACGAATATGTTTGAATTTGATTTGTGATGTATAACTTAACATGCTCTAATTGTTTATTTCCATTTTGTAGCTGACAATATGGGACCACAGCCCTTGTCCTCGACTCCCACTAAAGAAATCACATCTGCTGTGACCCCGGTTGCAAATTCTCCTACTCCGGCGATGGTCGTTTCAGCCAACCCTGCTGCCAAACCGAGACAGCCAACCGCCAAGCGTCCAAATCCCCCAAAGTGATCGAAGCCTCCAAATTATCTTACCTTCTTAAGGGGAGGAAAGGGGAAAAAACACAAGACCGCTGACATGGCTCAGTTGGAAGCAACTCCAACGGACCAAAGTAACCCGGCACCTTCTTTGGCACCGGGAACTGCGGCTCCCAATCTTCCCCCTCCACTCCTTGCTTCTACTTCTACTCCCTCTACCACAGCTTCTGGGTCGTCACCTGGCTGCCTTTGGGAAAAATGAGTTAATGAAGACGTGATCCGCATTGTCAAGGCTCCCAAGCGCTTCTCAGATTTGAGTCTTCTTTCACATGATGACCATGAAGAACTCGATCGTATCGAGGAAAATTCCTTCAAGTATGCTGCCTTAGTACTAAGTTTGGCAACTTTGAAAACTAGGCATGGCAAACTATTGGATGAGCTTCAAGCATCACGAGAAGAGACCCGAAAACCCACCAAGAGCTCCTTGCATCGCAGGATACAACTGCCTCCCTTCGCCAAGAACTCTGAACTGCCTTTTACCGCTAAGGGTGACCAGACAGCTTTGGAAACAGCTCAGAAAAAGAATGTGCTCCTGACTAGACACTTCAATGAACTGAAAATTGTTTTGGAAAAATCCCAACTGAAGTGCAAGAAAGTTGAATCCTAGTTACATAAGGCCGATATGGATGCCATTATGATGAGGGAGGCAATGGCTACGGCTGTGGAGGAGTCCTTCAACAACACACTCGACCAAATACACTGTCTGAACCTGGGGATTGAACTGAATACTACGGGCATGCACTTTAAAGCCTATGTAGATAATGATAAAGTGGTCCCTCCTTCTCCTTATGAAGATTCGATAATACAAATGGATGAGGATCCGCCTTATGGAGAAGAGGTGACTTCTACCCAATAGGGTGATATTCAAGTTCAGTCCTCGGCAACATAAGTGTTTGAAGGGTCGGGTTGATCCCGATTTTACTTGAAATCAACACAAGCTATTTTTATTCATGTATTCGTCCTTCTTATAATCCAAATACGCGTGAACCCGTACCAATCCGGATTCTTATAAAAAATTTTGGCCAAAAATAGCAATATCCTTTACATGCTGAATAAATTTTCATTTGATTTCAACGATCAATTATTTTATAGTACAAATTATTCTTCTCTATAACACGTTCTGGATTGTCTTACCTGGACTTGATCCTAACAACTATTAGCATGCTACATGTAGACATTTATTTTCATCATTAAATGGTCCTACACTTTAACCTGATCAGGGTTTGAATAGCGTGCCATTCGTTGCCAAGATAATAATAATCACGATGCCTTGTGTACGCACAAGTTTTTTATTAATTTGTATGCAACTCTCCACAGATAATCTCGCGATCTCCTCATAAAGATCAAGATACTTTATTAATTAATAAATTTCATAAAATGATTATCAATCGAATTACAAGACAACTCATGATCTCGATGAAAGAGAATAATATGAATTCCGGGTTGAAAACTTATTGTACAACGACTCATACTCTCGATAAAAGAGAAACACATGGATTATAAATTACATTGTTAATTCCGATAAAGGAAAACAAGTACTTATTTTGGCATATGGCTTATTGCTTCTTCCATCAATCCCAGATTTAACTGTAATATATTTTCAGTTTGTCCGTATTCCAAGTTCGTTATATTGCTTTTTTATTAAAGGTTTCCAACATATAGGCTCCTTGTCCGAGTTTCTGTGAAATCCGATATGGTCCTTCCCAGTTAGCTGCTAGTTTCCCTTCTCGAGCGTGTTTGTTTCCAATATCCACCCTCTGAAGCACTAAGTCGCCTTGTTCAAAATACCTCGGCTTCACTTTCTTATTATACTTCATGGCTGCTAGTTGTTTTGCTAACAGATCCCGACAATGGGCATTAACCCGGATCTCATTAGTCATATTCAACTCAATGGCCAAGGCCTCATTATTCTTTCCTTCACCCTCCTGAAGTACGTGGTTTTGTCTCTAAGATGATTAACCAATTTCTACTGGTATCATTGCTTCGCAACCATAGGTCATTCTAAATGGGGTCTCTTTGGTAGACGTATGAGTCGTGGTTCTGTGTCTCCATAAAACATAATAGAGCTACTCCACCCAACTAGAGTTGGCATCGTGCATCTGCTTTTTCAACCCATCCACTATCACTTTATTCACTGCTTCAGCTTGTCCGTTGGATCGCGGTTGTTCTACTGAAGCAAAGTGATGCTTGATCTGGAACCCGACCAACATCTGTTGAAATCGTTTATCAATGAAATGAGTTCCATTATCTGTTACAATTTCACCTGGGATTCTAAACCTGTAAATGATATTTCGTTCAAAAAATCTTTGCACTCGAGCCGACCTGATGGTGGCTAGCGATTCCGCTTTGATCCACTTTGTGAAATAATCTACTGTTACTATCAACCATTTTAATTGACCTTCTGCTTCCTTGAATGGTCCTAGCAGATCCATCCCCCACTTAAAAAAGGGCCATGGAGCCGAAATAAGCTGCAACTCGGCAGGGGGAAACCACAACAACTTGGCATGTTTCTGGCAACTTTCGCATTTTCTGACGTGATTGGCAGAATCAGCTTCCATCGTCGGCCAATAGTATCCTGCTCGAAGGGCCTTTCTTGGTAATGCCTTAGCTCCCATGTGTTGGCCGTTGATGCCTTCATGTATCTCGATCAGCACATACTCGACTCTATCGGGGTTCAAACAAACCAGCATCGGGGTGTGCAATCCTTTGAGGTATAATTCATCGTCTAAAATTGTGTACATAGTTGCATCATGCACCAATTTCTTGGCCTCCATTACGTCATCCGGCAATATACCCCTTTCCAGATAATTGATTATCGGCCTCCTCCAATCTTCAGTTGTTGAGATTATCATCACATCGGTTAGTCTGAAAATTTCCTGTTGAATAACAGTCCTATGGTTACCCGGACTCTTAGTACTGGCCAGTTTCGACAACATATCAGCCCTTGCGTTTTCTTCTCTAGGGATACGACTTATGATTACTTCATCAAAATCAACAATGATTTCTTTGACTTTATTCAAGTATTTGGCCAATAATGACCCATTCTCTTGATATCGCCCCTCGATCTGAGGTGTAACAAGCTGGGAATCAGTGAACACCTTTACCTTCTTCGCTCCTTGCTCCTTTGCCTGTAACAACCTGGCTATTAGCGCTTCATATTCAGCTTGGTTGTTCGATGTTGGAAAATTCAACTGAAGAGATTGCTCAATAGCCACACCTTTCGGGTTTTCAATTATGATCCCAGCTCCGCTTCCTTTCATGTTAGACGATCCGTCAATATATAATTTCCACATATTTTTTGTATTGCCACTAACCGGGGTTAATTCCATAACAAAATCTGCCAAAGCTTGAGATTTTATAGCATGTCGGGCTTCTTATTTCAAATCATACTCCGACAATTGTATTGCCCAATTGATCATCCTTTCAGCCAAATCCGGCTTGTGTATTACTTGCCGAGTTGACTGATTAGTTCTGACAATTATTGTATGGCTTTGGAAATAAGGGCGCAACTTCTTCGCAGTTACCAATAGGGCAAAGGCCACCTTCTCCAGCCTTTGATATCGTAACTCGAAATTTTGGAGGGACCGACTTACAAAATAAACAGGATTTTGTGTTTTGTGGACTTCCCTTACCAATACCGCACTAATCGCTTCATCGCCCACGGATAAGTACGATATTAATATCTCATCGGGTTCTAGTTTCGACAACACAGGTGGGGAGGCCAAACATCTCTTTATCTCTGTGAATGTGGCCTCGCAATCCGGGTTCCATCCTACAATAGCCTCCTTTTCCAGTAACTTAAAGAAAGGAAGCGCCTTCTCGTTAAAGCGGCCAATCTTCCCTTCAGTTGCTGAATCTCCTTCTTGTTTGTTCGAAACTGCATGTCCAACACGACTTTGCATTTATCCGGGTTTGCTTTTATTCCTCTATGAGTTAACATGAGCCCCAGAAAATTTCCGGCTGAAACACCAATGCACATTTGAGCGGATTTAAGTGAATATTGTATTCCCTCAATCTACTAAATGTTTCCTCCAAGTCCTTTATATGATCATTAATGGTGGTTGTTTTTGCAATCATATCATCAATATAAACTTCGATATTTTGACCGAGTTGGGGCTAGAAAACCTTATTCATCATTCTTTGGTATGTGGCCCCCGCATTCTTCAACCTGAAAGGCATAACATTGTAACAATAGTTTGCCTTCTCGCCTATAAAGGCCATTTTTTCCTGATTTGCTGGATACATATACCCAGAGTAAGCATCCATAAACGACAATAACAGGAACCCGGACGAATTTTCCACAAGTTGATCAATATTCAGCATTGGATAAGCATCTTTAGGGCACACCTTATTCAAATCGGTATAATCTGTGCACACCCTCCATTTGCCATTAGGTTTTTGGATCATAACTACATTGGATAACCACGTAGTGTACTGGATTTCTTGTATAAACCTAGCTTCCAACAACTCTTTGATGTGTGTGGCTAGTGCTTGAGCTCTTTCGGGGCCAAGCTTCCATTTTTTCTGTTGGACCGGCTTTGATCCGAGGTACACAGATAATTTGCGGCAACAAAAATTTGGATTTATCCCCAGTATTTCTAAAGCTTTCCAAGCGAAAATATATTGGTTCCTCTTGAGGCACTCCATGAGTTTGACTTTGATGTCTGAGTCAATCATTTTTCCAATCTTGGTGATCTGCCATAATTGGTTTCCTATCTGCAACTCTTCCACATCTTCGGCTGGTTCTAATCTCCATTCCTCAGAATGTTCCCTCATGTCAAGTTCGGCGGCTGGCGTTCCGGTATATCCCGACCAACATGATCCCCTTGACGTATCCAGGGTGGTGAAGATGGACCACCTTCACTTTCTTTTACCGTATTGTAATAACATTGCCGAGATTGTTTTTGGTCCCTGCAGATTATCACCACTTGATCCTTGTTCCCTACAAATTTTATTTTCTAATGTTTGGTAGACATCAACATATCCCATTTATGGATCGTTGGTCTTCCCAAAATAATATTATACGGTGAGGGAAAGTCGACCACAACAAATTTAACTCTTTCTGACTTGAATGCATCCTTTGTTCCTAATGTCCTCTTCGTCCAAATTCATTTTTTTGAACGCACTCCAGAGAATAATATCAGCAGAGCTGTCGTTGTCCACGAACATCCTTTTAACTCAGCAATTGGCTAGTGTTCCAGTAATTACTAGGCCATCTTCATGATCTGGCACCACATCTTTCATATCGTCCTCCGTAAAATATAAAATAGGAGGCTTTGGTTTGCGGGTTTTCCCTTGGGCTGCTTTCTCACTGAAAGAACTTCTTTCAAGTACTTCCGTCTTTGATTGGCAGTGTCTCCTCCTCCTCCTAAGGCTCCAGAGATGACATTACACTCAAATTTTGGCTCTAGAAATTCATCATTGTCATTATTCTTTTTCTTCTTGTCTTCTTTTTCTTTCCCGGGTTGAGCTTTTTCACCTTTGCGCTTGTTCCTGCGGCCCTGGGTCTTTATCACGTACTGCCTCAACCTTCCCTCTCTGACGAATTTTTCAATAGCATCGCGGAGATCCTAACACTGGTCCGTGGTATGCCCTGATCCATTGTGAAACTCACAAAATCGGGATTGATATACCCCGACTTTGTTATACAATGGACGAGGTCGCTCCACTTTCTTCGTGTCAGTCAACACTACCTCCCTCCAAACTTATGACTGGGATACATTTAATGGCATGTATCTTTCATATTTTGTTTCATATTTCCCCGGCCTGAATTTATTGTCCAGCTTTCTGCTTTGACTAGGAATCCCCTGATGTTATTGGCCCCTTAACAGTGGACTCTTCCTTTTGGGACTTCTTTCCCTTTCTATGCCCATTGCATTTGTGATTTCCATATGTTCCAACTCCAAATACTTTTTCAACCGGACTAGGAACTCCATCAACGATTTCACTGGGTCTTTATATATCGACTTGCCAATCAGGATGATCCATTCAACCCGACCGAGATGAGGTGCACATGTACTTTTTCCTCTAATCCATGTACTTGCAGTGTTGCATCTTTGAAAAGGTCCAAATAATTCTGTAACGTTTCACCGGGTTGTTGTTGTATTTTGCCAAGTGAGAACTTGGATTTCGGTTTTTTTTGCTGGTTGCAAAGCTCAGCAAAAAATTCTAACCGAAATCTTCAAAATTGCAAATTGATCGCGGTGGCAACGTATGGAACCATGATTGGGCCGCTCTTGATAAGGTAGTAACAAAGATACGGGATATTATTGGTTCATCAATTCCTCGCACACACATCTGCATATCGAATTCATCAATATGTACTTATGGGTCCCGGCTTCCATCATATTTTGACAGAAAAGAACCGTCAAAATCTTCCAAGTATCGAGTGTTAACAATCTCATCAGTAAAAGGACTGTTGTTGTGTTGTCTTCTACTGTATTTCCTCTGATACATTCCCCCTTCCAGCCTTATCTGAGGTGCAACTTCAATTGCAGGATTCTGGGCTATCATCTGAGCTTGTCCTATCTGGTTCATTCCGACGTTGGCAGGTTGTGCATGCATCATATTTTACCATCTTGATGCACCGGGTTATCATTTCGAACGTTCTCTTGAGATGAACCCCCGATTTCAAATTGGTTAACCGGTCCTTCTGAGTTACTGGGAATTGCATGATTTTCGGGTTCTGTAGGACGATTTGTTGGAAAAACCGGGACCTGACTGGCCTGGTAATTTGTCTCGTCCCTGGCAATGGCTGCATGGTTGTCATGTTGTCTGTGATCCTCATTATGGACCAGGTTCTCCATATTTTTGAGACGTTGTTCCATGCGTTGTATGCGTTATTCTTCTTCACGTTTCCACTCCACATTACGTTCCTATATCTGGAGTGTGATATTTCGGATGTCCTCCTGCCTTTGAAGGACATATCTTCTCTCCATACTCTCCATTCGATCTAGGATCGCATTTAGAGTGTTATTCATGAGACTTTCAGCAGGTTCCGATGCAAAGGTCGTCATGACCACTGGATGATGAACTGGGTTTGACTGATGAGTATTAGGAATTGCCCGTCCCGCCTGAGAAGGAGTCGAAGTTGAACCTGAAATCGCATCACCCACAGACGACGCCAATGTTCTGTTTCTTACGAACAAATATGTCCAGCAAGAATGCTGATGATTTTAATATTGGATCAAAGACTCTCTCAGAGGTATCTATTGGGGAAATACCTCGTGAAATACTAATAACTATGCCCCCAAATATCAGTCAATGGAAGTGAGGTGTGTGCACAGTAATAATGTAAAGTTAGGTCCAGAGAATATGTACCTTTCTCTATGAATGTAACTTCTATATATAAGCAAATTACTTCTAGGTCAGTTGAAGATTCTTTCCGATATGCATGGCCAAGATCTCCAATGGTTCGGTATCAAGATCTTTGCTGTTTATTATCTTCAAGACCCACTATCTCATTTACAGTTGTAGTTAACAGTCCATAATTACGAATTCTCATTCGACCTTATCACTAAGCCCATATATAGAATCCGTAACAAAAGGTGAAGATTATTTTGCAAATTTCACAACATCTGTTTACCACGGATACCCAATCATACACAATACCGTATAAAAATATTTCTATCTCCCACATTTTTTTTATCATTTTTATATATGAATATCTTAAGAGTGCATTCTCAAATTAAAGGAACAACACTTCATTATTACCCTTGTGTGTTCACAAAACACTGTCTGTAAAACCATATTCTTGCATGTGATGAAAGGAGCCAAGTACACATGATAGATGTTGAAGACTATCATGATCATGTTGAAAACAATTAATCAGCATAAAGAAGTCAACAAACCAGAGATAGTATGTGTAATTGTGTATATAGATGGAGGGACTTGGCATATATTTTAAAGCAAGGGAACTTTACAGCATAAAGTTGGACAACATCCAACTCTAGCTTTGCTAGTTACTCTCAGACTAAAGACCTGAGCCAACTTGGCAAAATCTACTTTACTATTGAAGATTCAAAAAGTAACTCAAAAGTAGTGTCATCTTAGCTCTTAACAAATGCATAATTAATAGATTAGCATGATCTATACATCTCATTTTAGTATATTTTCCATGACTTTTCTTTTACATACATATCATACATGATGAATAGCTTATAAGTTATAACCCGTATTCAATTAAGGCTATGGAGAATAAAAGTTGTGGTTTAAATTTTAAAATTGAATCATTGTATAACACAAATCAAGATGAACAAGATGGACTTCCAATATAGGCCTTAGGACATGTATATTCAGTAAATTGCTCAAATGTGTAGACAATGTTGTGCTACTAAAACATTTTGCAATAGTTTAGAGAATTTTTTTTATGATCTTAATTGGAAAAATATCATTCTCTTTATCCTTTAAAGACTAAGTCCATTTGATTTTTCAAAAATTATGATATTAGTACATTAGTTTTTGAATTTCATTTTAATATATTAGTAATGTAAATATTTTCACAGTGAATTAATTACAAACCATCCTAAGCTAGCAAGGTTTCTAAATTAATTATTAAAAAAATAATATTCTTTTTCATATATGACATTTTATGATTAGAAAAAAATATAATTTTTTTTACAGTCTCAGTACATGCTAATGATATTCTTAGTTCTTTTTGTATATAAAATACTATTATTAAATTAGACTCTTAAAAATACAAAATAGATATCAAATTCATCCTTTTGTGTTCTTCCATAAATATGAAAATTATATTTTATGCTTTTCTAGAAACTATTTTAGTTTAATTTTTCTTAAAAAAACTAATGTGTAATGTTCTAATTCTGTTGGACAATCAAGTAGAATGAGTATTTACTCAATTAAAAAAAATGACATACATAAATGACACCATTGTTTCATTGGAAAGAAAACTCAAGCTTAAACTGATGTTGGGCTTTTGGGCCCAACCTGTATAATCCAATACCCAATAAGAGTTAGGGTTTGCTTTCTACACCAGATAAATTTCTAATACACACAACATAAATAGTGTAATAGCAATATTGTCCAACTTGTAATCCATAAGAACCTTACACATAAGGTGTCGAACATGCCGACTTTCGCATTACTAGCACGACGCTCTAACCAACTGAGCTAATAGATCATTTATGTTAAAAAATAAATAATGTCACTATATATATTAAAATTTCTAATGCATATTTAATACACATATAATTTTACATAATAAATTTTATAACAATTAATTTTTATCAAATAATGCATATTTTATAACAATAAGTTTTAAATGAAAATCATGGTTTAAATAAAAATTATAGGTTTGAATAAAATCATAGGTTAATATATATTTGAAATTTTAATGTTATAAAATCATACGTTAATATATTTTAGAAATTTTTATATGTAAAAGAAATATTATTAGATAAAAATTAATTGTTATAAAATTTATTATGTAAATTTATATGTGTATTAAATATGTATTAGAAATTTCAATATTAATATAATAATAATAATAATTAATTTTTAATATAAATGACCTATTAGTTTAGTTAATTATAGGATGGTATTAGTATCACAAAGCTTGCATGTTTAACATTCGCATATGTCATTGCTTCATAAATTATTTTAAATTTTTTTAACCCATATGGACAATATCAATATTACCTTATTTATTGTGAGTGTGTAAATTAGTCGGATATTGGAAGCAAACCCCGTAAAAGTTACCCCATCCACATTTCTTGGACCACAAACCGTAGTTTCCAATTCCCGATCACGCTTTTATTAAAAAAATAAAAAAAAAAACAAAAAACAAAAATACCAATACGTCACCGTTGCAGACAACAGGTACCTCCTTGGATAAGGCTTTTTCTTCAGTTCTTGTTCTTGGTGGAACAACCTTGTAAGTTTGTAACAATGGCTTCCTCAGTTACTTCCTCTTTTCGCATCATGTCAAGCTCCCAACTTTCCTCTTTCTCTTCCTTGCTCCACTTGTTCTACTTCACTTTCTTAATTCCCTGCTTTTTTGAAGCACCACTAGTGTTACATTCCACTGTTCAATAACTGTTATGTGGTTGCCAAGTGTTGCATCACATGAATAAAAAAAACACCCATTACGGAGTTCAGCTCCCTTTATGTAGCAGCATACAAAGTTTTAAACTTTGGGAAAGCCCAATTTTGTGAACTCTTGTGAATGTGGCTTTCTTTCACCTTAGTTGCCCTGAGTTCTTCAAGTCTCAATTGGGTCTAAAGAATTATACGCTGGTTCAATGAATTTCTGGGTCTTTAATTGAAGATGGTTTTCAAAATGATTTGCTAGTAGATGATAATAATAATGATGATATCATATTGATCATTTTGTGAATCTGTGCTTGGAATTCAATGAAGTGGGTGTTGCATTGAGGATATTTGATGAAATGCTTGTTAGTGAAATTTGATGAAATGTTTGCTAGTAGTATAGTCAGTGTTATAGCGGCATGGGGTTAGGTCTTCGATCCCCAGGTCCGTGTGTATAGAAAAATCTATGTTAGGAGAGTTTAGTCTCTTAAATGAATCTATATTCTTCGAAGGATAAGACTTTGACTCCCATTTGGGATATCCTAACTTCATCCATAAAAAAGAAGAATAATGACTCTGAACGTGTTTTTCATATTGCAAGTGACAAGTACAGGCTTGATGAGAAGTTTAATGAGCATACTTTATCAGTAGTCCAACAGGGAATTCTTGATAAAATCATTCGTAGGGGATGTGAATGTATTCATATATTTACTGTTAACAGAAAGGATCGGAACATTATTGTTTCTGCCACTTCATTGGTTGCTTTCATACAAACATGGTGATGGGAGGCATGCATTATGTTCTAGTTGGATGTTGCACTTTTCTCAAAATTGCATTTTAACAATGACTACAAGGCTATGAAGCGGGAAATAACTTAAAAATTTAAGGAGAATATCAAATTAAATGAGCCTTGTATCTATTTAAAGCACTCTTGTGTTTTTTTTCTTCTTCTATTTTTTCTTTCAATGTGTTCATATGATTGATATAATTTCTTAGTTGATGAAAAGCTGCTTTAACTCAAAGTTAATGTTCTATAGGTTTGAGAAATCTCACTAGTCATTTCATTTCTGTCCTATTTCAGCAATTTGAAGTCTGTTTTTGTTGGTGAGACAAATACATTCAGAGTTTCAACTGTTCCTGGTGCTCACGTTGGTTTCATTAGAAACACTGTAGAATGTAAGGAATCACGAATCGGGAAGCAACCAATTCCTGTGCCATCCAATGTCACAGTCAAATTGGAAGGACAGGATATACAAGTGAAAGGTCCTTTGGGAGAACTTGCATTAAGTTATCCTCGAGAAGTGTTGGTTGAGAGGGAAGAGTTAGGGACTCTAAGGGTTAAAAAGGCAGTTGAAACCAGAAGGGCCAATCAAATGCATGGGCTTTTTAGGTACTTTATTTTACTGACCTCTTTTTTTAAAATAGGATTTGGGAGTATTACATTTCCATTTTGTCTCAATACATGCCGATTGCCTTTGCACCTATTTCTCATTATTTCAGAACTATTTTCTTAACACACTTAAAAGAAATTCGAAGAAAACCTTTATTTGATTATAGGAAATAGGAGATGTGGCCAATGTCTGTGGCATATTGCGGCAATGTTTGTGGATAAATTTTATTGAAAATTTATAACCTATTATTTGTTTTTTGTTGTTGCTTTCTCATTACTCATGGCAATAATTTATTTGAGCTAGATGTTGGTAGTTATTACTTAGTATTGTGTTAATTACTTGAGAGATAAGACAGGAAAGTAGTGATACAGAATGGACGAGCTTGTCAATTAGGCAATGTTATTCTTAATCATGATAATTTAGTGGTTTATGATAGTTATATTATTTGGGGAATTTTGTGATCTTGACTATATCTTGTATAACTTGTTTTCATGACACTGTAATTTGATTATAATTTCGTATCTGATTAGATTTTTGAATTGCAAGGGCGAACATTGATGCAACAGTAAGGTTGTTGGCTTCAATTGTGACTTGAAAGTCAATAGTTTCAAATCCTGGAAAACTCCCCAGTCCCCATTTGATACTGCTTTAAAAGGAATATTATGTTTAGAATATTCAATGTTTATGAATTCAGAGAATATCTTGGTTATTGAAACCCTGATGGTTCTTGTTGTTTCACTAGTCCCTTCTACAACAAACAGTAAGTAATTATGTTTGGGATAAGGTTCCTTTAAGTTCTTATTGATAACTTCCATTTTGATGGTCCCTTCACAATTCCCCCCCATCTCCCCTTTCTTGGCATGTCTATAATTTGATGAAAAGCTTGTGTTATTTGCAACTTTTCAAAGTTGGCAGTGAGAACATTTTGATGGTCCCCTCACAAGTCCCCCCCCGCCCAAAATCACAATTCCTTTAGCAGTTCAGAGATTGGTTATTCTTGTTATTGAGCTTGAGAAATATAGTAGTGTCCCACAGGATTTATGTTAGACTTGTGCCTGCATTTATGAATAGTCTCAAAACTATTCAAATTTGTGCAATACATTTTACAGATTCTCATCATTCACTTTTTTTTGTGTTATTGGGGGAAATGAACTCTTGGTATTTCTTGGCTTGACATAATGCTGTTATTATTGTTAGTATTGCTGTTATAGTGATCATCATCATCATCACCACCATTCCATTTCATGTATGAAATTTTTTCTTGTATGAGTAGAATCCTAAGTTTCACCTTTGGAAGCTTAAGCAGTGCATCACAATTTGGATTCATAAAAAGATCAAATCTAACTATATTTCATTTGTCCATATTCATAATTGACTCTCATGTGGTTTGCAAATAAATGTTATCAGGACCCTTACAGACAACCTGGTGATTGGAGTATCTAAAGGTTTTGAAAAGAAACTTCAACTTGTTGGTGTTGGTTATCGTGCTATGGTTGAAGGAAACGAAGTCGTGCTGAATCTTGGATTTTCTCATCCTGTTAAGATGAAAATCCCTGATGGCCTCAAAGTGAAGGTGGAGGAAAACACCAGAATCACAGTTGTTGGGTATGACAAATCTGAGGTTGGCCAGTTTGCTGCTTCAATTAGGAAGTGGAGACCCCCAGAACCATACAAAGGAAAGGGTGTCAAATATGCTGATGAAGTTGTAAGGAGAAAGGAAGGGAAAGCAGGGAAGAAGAAGTAATGGGGAGTCAATTTTTCATTTTCATTTATCTCCTGTTGTTTTTCCTCGTTTGTTAGTAATGGAAATGGATATATTTTAACCGAGTAAAAGAAATTCATATTCATTGAGATAAGCTTGAGTCACTTATGCTTATGATGAAATTTAAAAGCGTAGCAATTAATAACTGTCATTATAGTGTGAGCATGATAATAACTTGATGAATAATCTATCATGCCTTTTCTTTTTGGGGTCAAAGGGCGTCTTTTTTTAAAGAGATATATATTTTTAACTGTGTTATAACTAATTATATTCTTCTTTCAAAAGAAAAAACTAATAATATTCTAATATTTTACTTTTAAATAAATAATTATATATACTTGTTATAGGTAGTTTTCTCATTAAATTTATGTATTTATACTATATGTTTCATTAAATATGTTGTATAATAATATCTCTTTTTGTTAATTTCTAAAAAATTATTATAATTTACAGTATTTTTTATTTTTATTTTTCAATCTAACTTTACCTTCTAATGCATGGGAGTTATGCTAATTAATTCTAACAATAAATGTTAAATAGGTGTTAGTTTTTCAAAATTAATTTACTTAAAAAAAATATTTTAGAGAATTAAAAAAAGAAGCTAAAGGCATGTTGTTATGGTACAACTTCATTTTTAGTGCCACCAATGTCATTCCTGCACTGATATCATATTCATATAATGGGTTCCAAAATCACAAAAATTCAAAGTTTTTTTTCTTCTAGTCTTTAAATAACGACCGAGAATCTGGAACCTTTACCGTGTTAATTTTAGTGCCTGTTTAAATAAGCATTTTATAAACTTTGTTTTTAGATGATATTGATTTCATAAAACTAATTTCAATTGAAAATGAATTGGAAATAAAGTATATTTAGATGATTCTTTTTTTTTTTTTTGTGGAAATGTATTTTACGGTTAGAAACTTATTCTTTTAAGTAAGTTTATAGTAAATTATAGTAAATTTTAATGTGAAATAATCAATCCAATGTAAAAGTTACATTTTGAGCAATACTAAATTTACTTTAAAAAAAATCCAAACATAAAAAATGAACAAATCTATAGTTGAGATTTAAAACTCAACGTTAAGAATCTCAGTTAAGTTCCAAATATGCTATAAATGTTTTTGGACACTAGGCCTACAAAATGATTTAGATCTTCCCTTTTTCTATATTGTGAAAGAGATAAATAATAATAATAATAATAATAATAATAATTTATGAACATTACACAAATAATGACAAGTTTTATTCTTTTCTCCACAGTAATTATATACGAAAGAAGAATACAAATTCCTTACACACACAAAAAAAAAAAAAAATACAAACTCCTTACATAATTAATGACAAGTTTTATTGTCTTCTTCATTACAAAATCGTTATTCCTTACATCCCTTACAAAAAATATCCTTAATCAAATAATGACGAGTCTTTTTTTTTTCTTCATTTACAAAATTGAGTACCTCTTTCTGTCACGTATCCTTTTGTGGCCTTGTGAACCTCAACTGTTTTGTTCTTTTTCCTAAACTTGGCACGTCTTTTGCTCTAGTTTAGATCTTATCATTAATTCTCTTATAGTTTTTTTCTAAAAAAAATAAAAAATAGAAGAATTCAAATCCCTTACAAAATTCCGTGCACTACTGTCTAACATCAAACATGCATGAAAATAAAGTCATCAAGCACTACTAGAAAAATATGATTTAACATCGGTTATTTTTGACATTCAACATCGGTTTTGAACCGATGTTGAATCAGCCGACGTTAAATACGTAGAAGTTAACATCGGTTTTCAAAACCGATGTTAACGTGATATCACAACATCGGTTCCCCGACCAAAACCGATGTCGTCATCTGAAAATATAAAAAGTTAAAAATGTATACGATTACAGTATAA
>PYAF01002419.1:189239-202227 GCA_007407185.1 Glycine tomentella | reverse complement strand
AATCAATTAAATTATAAAGATCACAAAATATTTTCTTATTTCCAAAATTAATTTTATTGTAATTAATTACAATAAAATTAAATAATCAATCATTCATATTAAATAATTCTTAATAAGAGCTAAATATTTACATAACATCCTTAATAATGTAAATAAATTGAAATAACATTGCATATAGTTATTCAATATGTTCATTTGTGAATAAATTATTGAACATAAACATTGTATGCTTAAACTAATTTCATAAATAAACATACAATTTAAATAAATAAATAATTTAAATGCAATACTCATGATTCTAGCAATTTATTGCATAAATAAATAAATTATGAGCAACATAAATTAAATTAATAAGCTCTTAATACAACAGACACGCATAACTATATAAGAAGCAGAAAAAGCGATCCAATAACAAGAATGATGCAATAGCTCAGCAGTCCATGTGAGAGTTTTTAAATTGAATGGTGTGGGTTCGAAACCCAACAACATGCATAACCATATAACAAGCAGAAAAGGCGATAAAATAACAAAAATAATGCAATGGCTTAGTGGTCCATGTGAGGGTTTTCGGATGAATGGTGTGGGTTCGAAACCTAGCAATTGCAAAAAAAAATCATTTATTTTTTTTGTTAAATACTATTCATCTTCAACCTTCAGCCGGGTCGACCCGACCCGGTTATAACCCAGTATAAAACCCGACTGGTTTTTAATCATTTATGCATCAAAATCAACAATTTAAAACACAGAACTTCATGAAATCTCGTTTCCTTATGATTTCCAAACTTAATATGCATCGAAAACTTGTAAATCATAATCTCAAAATTAAGAAATATTTCAGACGCATAATTGAAAGCAAGACAGAGGTAAACGATGACTCTGATACCAAATGTAGGTTCAAAATTATAATGCTGAATAAATAGGATTATAAATACCTCCCGTCATTACTTCAAGCTTTGATTGTTGATTATGAGTCTTTCAAACTTTTGCTCTCACGCACTGATGATGTATAGCTATGTATGGAGAGTAAGTATTAGGGACCCAAAAGGAGGAAGACATACTGCTATATATAAAATCCTTGCCTACCATCAACGGATTCAGTTGTGCACCCACAAAATCTCCACAAAATCTGCCGCCAACGTTCAAGTTTGTTTGCCAAAGTGTTCCTTGAAGGTTGCTATAATATTGGGATAATCTGTTAGTGGGTAGTTTCAAAACAAAACGCGGACCACTTTCAGAATAAAAACCAACAGAACATTCAGGCCAAGAAGGATAAGCTCATTAGTATGGGTCAACATGGGGACATAAAGTCTGTCAACAAATTCCAATTTTCGTCGTGGGTAAAGGTCAACAACTCTGAGATGGGAGTCGTTGACATTAACATAAAGGACCATCATGCAGAACTTTGTTTAAGAAATGTTAAGAAATGAAAAAATATATTCAAATGTGTAACTTTATTTTAGTAAAATAAATGTACTATTGTTGAATTTTTAATGCCAAAACAAAGTGATGATTCATGACGGAGTTTAGCATATGCAACTAAAACATGTTGCGTATCATGCGTGAGGAATGTGAACCATCAGATCGAAATCATGAGTTAAAAGTGAAAATGGAAAGTTGACTATGAACTGTGTGTTGCGGAGAAATATGTTTCGTTGTTTGATGTGACTAATCCATAAATGCAGCATCTATTCCCATACATCACTCATAGAAACATTAGAAGCCATTGTTTTATACAAATAAATTTGATAATAAAATTCAATGTCTAAAATTTGTATAATCAAATTTACAAGATCATAATATAAATATTATATGATATTTTCACTTTATTACTTTTTATGTAATTGACCAAGTACAGTGAAAAATATTTATAAAATTTAAATTTGAAATTATTGTTTGATTTTATTTTATTTGATTTTCAATAATAACATTTCATATCAATCAACTTTCAATTCACTATTATGATTTTTTCATAATGTTACCATATTAATAGTAAATTAAATGTTAGTTTTAAAATGGAATTAACCGTTGCAATATTTACATTTATATTTTAAAATAATGGCAGTTAAAAGATTGGATTTAAAGGCAACAATAAATAAAATTGCTAAACATAAGGTTACAGAGTATCCTATATCACGTTTAAGGTAAGCCAAATTTTTTAAAAATTATAAAATTCAAACATTATTATTAAACTCTATTTAGTTAAAAATGATGGTCAATCTTTTTTAAAAAAGGTTTTAACTCTAAAAAAATTTGTATTTAAAATACAAATATAATTGGTGTTATTCACAACGTAAACCTTAAAATTCTAACATAAAAAGGAATTTAATAATAAAAAAGAATGTCAAATTATGACCAGCAGAAATTTTTTAACAGTTATAATATTAAATAGTCATAATTAGGGATAGAAATGGATCAGGTCACCTATCAGGGACCTTTGGTCTGGCATGACTTGTTTATTGTAAAGGTAAAGTTAAAGTTTTCTGAAAAGCCTGTTTAGATAAAAAAAGATAGGATCAAGCTTTTAAAAAAGTTTGGCCTATTTAATATATATATATATATATATATATATATATATAAACTTAAAAATAATATATATTTTTCTAAAAATATTTTTCTTTATTATGAAGGTGGATGATCAATCACTTCAAAAAATCACATTGAAAATCTCATAAAATGATTATTACTTATTTGAAAATATAAGTAAGATGTTGAAACATTTTAAAAACGTTTTTTTAACTTTTCTAAACTGATTTAAAGTGTTTTGTAAAATTAATTTATATTCTAATTACATTTCTCCTTCAAATGAAGGTGGATGAACAACTTCAAAAAATCACATGAAAGATTTAATCATATAGTGGCTCGTTGCTTCATGTTTGGGAGATGACTTGGAAATCAAAAAAAATTATTTGTCTTTGTATTTAACTTGTCTTGATTCTTATTTTTATTTATTTTATTCTTTGACATTAAGATTAGATTATTGAATGGACTTACGATATTTTATTTAGCTTATTTTTTTTATAATATTTTGTTGAATACTTAAAGTGTTCTAATTAATTTTAAATTATTTTTTTCATGAAAATTATAACCAAATAGCCTTCACATCATTAATTAGAATATAAATTAATTTTACAAAATACTTTAAATCAGTTTAGAAAAGTTAAAGAAATATTTTTTAAACAAAAAATGTTTCAACATTTTACTTATATTTTCAAATAAGTAATAATCATTTCATGAGATTTTTAAGGTGATTTTTTGAAGTAGTTGATCATCCACCTTCATAATAAGGAAAAATATTTTTAGAAAAAAATATATATTATTTTTAAGTTATATATATATATATATATTAAATAAGTCAATCTGACAGACCTAACAGATTTTTTTAAAAGTTTGAGCCTATCCTTTTTATCTAAACAGACTTTTCAAAAAGTCTTAATCTGACCTTTATAATAAACTAGCCATGACATGCCAAAGGTCCTTGATAGGTGGCCTAATCCATTTTCATCCCTAATTATAACTATGTAATATCATAACCGTTAAAAGAATTTCTGCATGTCATATTTGATTTTTTTTTTTTATCATTCTTAAATTCCTTTTTTTGGTAGAATTTTAAGGTTTACCTTGTGAATAACACCAATTATATGTGTTTTAAATACAAAATTTTTTAGAGTTAAAACCTTTTTTTTAAAAAAAGATTGACCGTCATTTTTAGCTAAATAGAGCTTAATAATAATGTTCGATTTTATAATTTTAAAAAAATTTGGCTTACCGTAAACGTGATATAGAGTACTTTATAACCTTATGTTTAGCAATTTTATTTATTGTTGCCTTTAAATCCAACCTTTTAACTGTAATTTTTTAAAAATATAAATATAAATATTGCAACGGTTAATTTCATTTTAAAGCTAACATTTAATTTTCTATTAATATGGTAACATTTTGAAAATAATCAGAATAGTGAATTGAAAGTTGATTGATATAAAATGTTACTATTAAAAATCAAATCAAACAATAATTTTAAATTTAAATTTTATAAATATTATTCACATTACTTGATTAATTACATAAAAAGTAATAAAGTGAAAATATCATATAATATTTATATTATGTTCATGTAAATTTGATTATACAAACTTTAGACGATGATGACTTTTAACATTTCTATGCGTGATGTATTGGAATAGCAGCTGCATTTATGGATTAGTTACGTCAAACAATAAAACTGTCTCAGCATCACACTGTTCATAATCGGTTTTCCATTTTCACTTTTAACTCATAATTTTGATCCGACGATCCACATTCCTTATATATCATACTTAACATGTTTCAGTTGAGTAATTTAGACTCCGTCATGATTCATGGTAGAAAGTAGAAACTACCCTACTACTTTCTCTCTTTGTTGACTTTATGTATTTTCATAAAATGACGAATTATATTATGGAGAAGATCTTCATATGATTTATGGTGGACCACTAATAATAACCACTGTATTAATAAGCAAGGTCACATTGGATCACTTTCTTAAACCTTAAGATGGTCGAATCTCTCATTACATCGACCACCCTATCATTTGTGTTCCTCTTTAACATAATACATTTATTATTTTTTATTGATTAAAATTTATTAAAAATATAAAAAACATATGTAAAGATCTTAAATAAGGAGCGAGGATATACAATGTTTTTTCAATAAAAAAAAATTGAGCCTTTTAAAAAATAGTGTAATGTGAAGAATTAAATCTAACAGTGTTCAAATGATTGTTTCACGATCAAATAAACTGGTTAGCTTGGTATCTTAATTTCTAAAGTAGCTAAGAATATTAACATAGAAAATAGATACAAATATTTCTATATGTTGATCCTTTTTTTATTTATTTATAAGAATACAATACAGGTATTAGAGGATTTATAATAAGTTAAGGGAATGTAATAAATCAAGTGATTAAGGTGTGCGTGAGTTGCTATAAACTTTTTACATTATTTTCTATTCCTATAAATAAAAAAAAGAATTTACAATAACCAAATGATCGGGTAAGATCAATAATTAGAAAATATTGGTATAATATCTATAATAATTGATATTAATTTCCTTTTTATTATACTCAAATTGTGAAATAGTCGAGAGTATATATGTAACAACATATTAACTGTTAAGCCACCAGGTACAACTACATGTGCCAACAAGTTACATTCTAACTTTTCTTCTTTTTTTCATTGTGAGGGAATTTTTTGCATATTTTTATTGGATTCTTTTACATTTTTAAACACGGGTAACTTTTTAATCCTCCAATAGTAATATACACGTGTCAAATATTTAGTATTTTTTAGCAAATTTTGAAAAGTAAATTTTAAGTATTTTGTTGGTACACGTGTCAAATATTTAGTATGATAATGAAAGAATAATAAGGTGAATTTTCTCATTAATTAAAAACACACTCAACTAATTTGAAACTACTACAAAATTAGTTTTTTTACTACACCTACCTTCTAAGATGGTTCCTAAAAAACATTTTAAGTGGTGATAATTTTGTAAATAATAGAAGATATACGATGACGATTTTATAATAATCTTCTTTGATAATGTATTAAAAAATAATGGCAAATGCAAGAATTTTATTGAGAAGGGACGAACATAAAAAAACTATATTATAAATAAAAGTACTCCAAAGACAATACAAATCTAATATAATTTTTTTAAAAAAATTTATTATAGAAATTAAGATCACTCCACTTGACTCTTAGTCTACTTGTTTTCATATTGTTAAAATCATCTATAATTAAATTCGTACTAAAACTCGAAACATTTTTTTTTTCAATTTATGTAATCAAAGAATCATAAAAAAAATTAGTCTTCCATTCTATTTCGAAGTCTGATCTTGATTATCTTCACATATAGGAAAATTGTAAACAAGGTGAATTGATGAACAAGCTGACAAAGTTTAGTGAGTCTTATAAAATAATTCACAATTTAAAATCAAACTCAAAATAATAATATGGAGCTAAGAGATAAAAAAGACAATAAATTTTAGTGTGAAAAATCCAATTAGGTAAAAAATCATGACGTCCAAATTGGATAATCAAAATGTACAACTCCACTATGATAATTTAGTGTACAAGAGTTCCTATTATCCTAATTTTCTAATCTACCCTTACACAACAATTATCCCAGCTGGTATCCTTGTTTCCCAGCAAAAAGTTCTAGTCTCAATTCACCAAGAACAGAGACAAACATGTATCCTTGTTTCCCAGTCAAAAGTCACACGTCTCAATTCACCAAGAACAAAAACAAAACTGGTATCCTAGTTTCCCATTTGCGACCTATTCCAAAGTCAAGTAGAAGAATACAATAAAATAGTTATCTTTAAGCTTCTAATCCTTAAGCAAATAGGTACCTTTAAATCCTGATGGAGAGTTGAAGAATCAGATTTGTCAAACGCTTCTATATGATCTCACAACAATTCTCTCAATTATGTAAACTTAAATTCTCTAAAGTTCTAATATTATTTGGAATGGAATGCATACTATAAACACAAAAATATGTTTATATTTATACTAATTTAAGCATATGATTTTAACCAATTTTTGAATGCAATCTTAAAGATATTTTATATTATGCAATGCAATCTTAAAAATATTTTATTATATTTTTTAATACAATATTAAAAAATATTCTATCCTATTTTTGAATGCAATCTTAAAAAATATTTTATCTTATTATGCAATGTAATCTTAAAGATATTCTATTATATTATGCAATGCAATCTTAGAAATATTTTATCCTATTTTTTAATGTAATAATAAAAAATATTATATCCTATTTTTAAATCCCAAAAATAAGATAAAATGAGATAATTATGGGCTGATCTTCACTTGACCCACACATTTACAATACCACACATTTTTTTATAGTCAAATTACTTTTTTATTTTTAATTTTTAATATATAAATAATAAAATTTATATTAATAAAATTTTAGGGGGCGGTGGTCCACCCTAACCCCCTCGATCCGCCTATGTTGAAAAACTATTTTGTTATAACCATCATGAGTTTTTCTAAAACAATTAATGAGAATTTTGAAAGGAAAATCAGTTAATGTAAGAAAAGAATTATTATAACAAAATAAAAGGAAATCAAGTTGAAAATTTTAAAACAATTATGAAATTCTCTATTTTTTTTTTAAATTGTGGAATCATATTCAATTAATCATCCCTCCAATGCACCGTTAAATGCCTGTTAATTAAATACTTTCTCAATGATAAAAAAATCCCTATTAAATTCCTTAAAAAATGCCTGTTAAATATTCAACATTCAACATAAAAAGGAAACTGTTTCTTCAAAACAAATAAAAAAGGAAAGCATTGTGAATTTTCTTACCAATCAAAGTTAGACTACTTTTTTTTTATTGAAATAGTTTTAAAACAATCATAGAGAAATTTAAAAGGAAAGAAACTATTTTAGCAAAAAATTATGACAAGAGATTATAGTAATAATAGATTTGAAAAGGAAAACAGTTTAAGAATTTCAAAACGATTATTAAAAAATTACTGTAACAAATAATTCCTTTGTTTAAATTTAATTGTAGAGTTACACTCAATTATAATACAGTAATGCAGTAATGCATATATACTTTATGGTAATAAAAGGCAAATACGGTCAATCTTTTCAACAATTAAAATCACAACATATAAGTAATTAGACAAATTATTTAGTATAATAAATTAAAGAAGCGAGATATTATTAGGTTTTACAATGGAGTTTTAATCTTTGACATTAATGAATTGGTAGATTCCAACCCAGTTTATTTTATTTCACAGTTGTAGTTAAGCAGTTGTTGTGGGTAAATGATGAGTAGAATTTCGGCCATTCTAAGAATGGAAAATACTCCTAAAATATACCAGTTTCTTAAGTGATGAATAAGGTTACACACCCAAAGGGGGTATAGAAAATTTGTTAGTTAAGAAGAGTAAAAAAAAAAAAAAAAATGCTCCAGAGAGGAATAACAGATCGAGGCAATAACTAAATTCCCAAGATCGATCAGCAAGTTTCGATCATACTGCACCGATTACTTCTCCAACTTGCATGTGTAGTTTTTCCAAAGTTGTGGCCATCAAGCGCGTTCATTTTCTACGCCCTCAGAAGACATGGGGACCCTTTTATCTTTATCCCATTTTGATTTCATATAATTCATAGCACTATATATATAAGAATTATTGGGACAAGTGACGCAGCTGTATACTCCCAAGATTCAACCTCAGCTTGTCCTTCTAACAAAAAAATAATGTTACTTGAGATTTTTATTTTATTTTATTGGTGTGTTAGTATGATGATAGGAAAGAAAATAGAAAAAAAAAAACACACACAAATGATTATACATTATTTGGTAGAAGGAAAAATGAAAGGAAAAGAAAGAACATTTAATATTTAGAAAAAAAAAGTTCTCACATTTCTTTTCTAATTTATTATCAAAATTTTCTATCTCTCTTTACTTTCTTTCCTCAAGACCACATAGAGCGTGGGAGTTAGTGTATGCAGTATACTTGAAATTATTTGAGACTAAGTTGTCTAACCATCTATGTATTAAGGGTTTATTTGGTTTAAAAGCAACTTTAGTTTTTATTTTTATTTTGACTTAAATAAAAAAATTGTTCTCTTATATAGTATATGGTTGTTTTCATTTTGATTCCTTAATTTCTTTCCTATTTTAGTCCTTATAATTTTTTGAGTTTTTATCTTAGTCTCTAATATTATTGTTTCAATCGTTATAATTTTTTTATGTAGGTTCTTCTTATATTGATTTTTATTTTATTTTAGTACTTATTATTTGAGAAATACCAGTCTGTTTTCTAATATCTGTTAATCACATTAACAATTAACAATACCAGAAATGAAAATAAAAAAATTATAGGGACCAAAATAGAAAAAATAAGCTATGAATACAAACAAGAACAATCTTATATTATAAGAACTAAAAAGTTACTTAAGCATATTACTTTTATTCTTTTTTCTTTTTTAAAACAGTTTTCGATTTTCAGAAACGGACATTGGAACACTTTAAATTGTTTACAGGACCAAATAGATAAGAATATTTGATCCAATTTTGACTTGGATGATTTAGCTGGCTCAAGTTTTGAGTTTTAATGGCAATATCTGAATCTTGACATTTTTTTTTCTTTGTTGGAAATCTTAACTATTTAACTCTACATATCTATTTAATATTTCTCAAAAGAAAAAAGTAATGATAAATATACACAGTACATTGTTCTCATACGGTCTAATTTTTTTTTTTTTTTTTTTTTTATACATTACTTAATATTGATGGCACCAAGAGGATACCATGGCTGAACAGAGAGCCTTATGCATACTGGAAAGGAAATCCAGTTGTTGCTGAAACCAGACTAGACCTCATGAAATGCAATGTTTCTGAAAATCAAGATTGGAATGCAGCTCGTTTATATGCCCAGGTATCACACTTCTTAGCTTAATTTGTTTAACTACACTTATTGAAAATAGATTTATTATTTGCATGTCAGAAAAATAATTTTGTATATAATATTTTTTTATAAGCAAAAGTTTTATTATACATAGTTGGCTTAAGCACAAGGTGCGCAAAAGCTCGCAGTATAAAGTATAACATGCAAATCAAAGCAAACACAATCCAGTAGCAATGTTGTATATAATATTATATTACTTTTTCTCCTTTTTTCAATTCAAAACTTAAAAGTACATTCAAAATTAAAAGAAATAACCTATTAATGAACATTTGCTGCATTTTTTCCTTTTAGTATTTTCCTTTTAACAAAAAATTACAGTCCTCTTCAATATATTTTGTCTGTTTGAAAAATATTGGATCTTTGTTATATGAAATGTTAATTGTCTATCACAATAAAGCCACATAGTTTCTTCTTGACAAATGAAAATTGTGTTCCAGGATTGGGGGCGAGAATCACAAGAGGGGTATAAGAAATCAGACTTGGCAAGTCAATGCACTCATAGGTATAGCATTCATGAAACTGTGCATTCTTTTTATGGAACATGAAAGGGACAAAGTTTGAATTCTTGGTTCAGTTATAATTATGTGTAATAATATATCTTTGTTATTGGATATATATGTTCAGTTTATCAATAAATAAATGTTTCAATTCAATCATGCTATCGTGCAGATATAAGGTGTACATTGAAGGTTCTGCTTGGTCAGTCAGTGAAAAATACATTCTGGCATGTGACTCTCCCACTCCTTGTAAAACTACATTACTATGATTTTTTCACAAGAGGACTAATTCCGGTGCACCACTATTGGCCCATAAAGGAAGATGACAAGTGCAGGTCCATTAAGTTTGCAGTGGATTGGGGCAATAGTCACAAGCAAAGGGTAATCTTGAAGTTTTGCTTATCCACTTAAGGCTGTTTCTTCCTGCACCTTCAAGTTGTTTCCTGCACCTTCAAGTTGCTTCCTACGTCCTTTCGGAAATGTTATTTTTACCTTTCGGATTGATTATTCGAGAAGTCAAAATCTGTAATCAATTTGAAATGAATTTTAAATTCTAGAATCCAAAACAAGGGATGTAAGAAGCAACTTGAAGGTGCTGGAAACAACAGCCTTTGCTAAGGCTGGAATATAAGTCATACCATGTTAATCTTAAAAGATTTAATGGTGAATATCACTTAATATAATCAGGGTAAAAATAATTTACATAACACCTTCTCAATGTTTAACTTGTTTCGTTTCATATTGTTGTTTGTGAAATTCATCAAGCACATCAAATTGGCAAGGCTACAAGTGATTTCATTCAAGAAAAGGTAAAGATGGACTACGTGTACGACTAATGTTTCATCTCCTGAATTCATATGCTAAACTCTTTATATACAAACTCTCTTTAAGTGCAAATGCTACTGAAATATGTTGGAGTCAATGGTTTGTGGAGCATAAGGACCACTAAAGAAATTTATGATAGAATCATTGGTCAAGTACTACTAAAAAATATACATTTAATGTCAGCAATTTACCATTGATTATAAGAAAAATTGATGTTAAACTACTTACGGTGACATTTTCATAAATAAAAAAAATACAGTTAATATTGATTTTTTAACAAACTGATGTAACGGAAAATAAATTAAATCGATTCTTGAAAAATTGATGTTAAGTTTGTGTCGGTAACATCCATTTTTTTTTTAAGAAACCGATGTTGTGATTTTTAGAAAGTACCCTTGCAAGCTGACTTCTCGCTACCTCTCTCTTAAAACCCTAAGCCTCCCATAAACACACTCTTGCATTTGATAGAGAAGAAAGAAGCAAGAAGATGTAAGACGCGTTCTGCAGCGACTGCAAGAGCCAGACGAAGGTGGTGTTTGACCACTCCGTCGGCGACACGGTGTGCTCGGAGGGCGGCCTCGGCCCGGAATCCCACTCTATCGACGAGACCTCCGAGTGGCGTACCTTCGCCAATGAGTCCAGTGACAACGACCCCAACCGTGTCGGCTGGCCCTCCAACCCCCTCCTCACCGACGGCGGCCTCTCCACTGTCATCGCCAAGCCCAACGGCGAGGGTGGCGAGTTCCTCTCCTCCTCCCTCGGCCGCTGGCAAAACCGCGGCTCCAACCCCGATGGCGCCCTCATCCTTGCCTTCAAGACCATCGCCACCATGTCCGACAGATCCGTTTCTCACTTAGCAAAAGGGTTGAAATTGAACACCGATGAACTCGAGGCAAGGTTGTTCCCTCACCAGAAACTGCTTCGGGACAAGACAGTGGTTAAGGATAAGGATAAGGATAAGGACTCCGTGGTGGAGCAGAGAAGGTGCTTAGTCTGGTCGACGATGACTTGGTTGCGGTCAAGTTTTTGGCTCTGTTTGGTAAAGGGAAAGAGAAGGTGAATGCTGTGGAGGATGTGAAGGAAAGGGGTGGTGGGAATGGGGGCTGGAATGATAAGAGGAACAATGACATTGACGCAGTCCTCCTTGCTCACCCTAAATTTTAGGTTGAATGGGATTGGTAGCAATGTTGCTACTGTTGTGTGATTCGTGAACGAAGGCGAGGCTGTCCTCCTTGCTCACCATGATGGTTCTTGTACTTATTATATTACCAATTGTGAGGTATGTGTTCTTAGTTTAATGCCAGATTCAAAATGTCAAGCTTAATTTTCTATTTTTGTATTTGTGTCCATTTAGATTAGATTTAAGTGGTATGATGTGAAATTGTGAATGTTCACCACCAAAAATACTAAAAGTACTAAAAGTTAATTGAATGGCCTTCCAAAATTATCAACTAGTGTTATTGATTTTGGTCTCCCCAAGTTCATCTTTTGATTTGAACGTAGATAGTGCTGAATATGTCATTCAGATTGTGGTTAACTGCTGTCTCTTTTGATTTGAAAGGATAATATACTTAATTTTGACAGTTTTCTAAAGTGCTTTTGAAAAAAAGTAATCATTTTTCATATAAAGTTTCCAAATAGGTGCAAAGGAGTGATTGCCTTGAATATGGAGGATGGAACACTACATCGTTTCCAAGCTACTTCAACAGTTTTGGCCACAGGGGTAACAACTTTCTTGTGGATGTTTGACATTGATTTTTTTTTTTTTGCCACTTATTTATGGATTGGTGAAATCTTCTATTCTGCTTCAGGGTTATGGTAGAGCATACTTCTCTGCAACCTCAACACATACTTGTACTGGAGATGGCAATGCCATGCTTGCACGTGCTGGGATCCCTCTTGAAGTGTGTTTTTCCTTTTTGGATACTTTTCAATATTAAGATGATATCCTTTGGCATTAGTCTTTTATCATTCACATGCTCGTCATAAATTTTGTAGGATTTGGAGTTTGTACAAATTTACCCAATAGGTATATATGGAGCAGGTTGCCTTATCACAGAAGGTGTGTAGTTTAAGTTTTATTTGCTACTTGTGCTTGCCTTTTTTTTTTTTTTTTTTTTTTTTTTTTTTTTTTTTTTTTTTTTTTTTTTTTTTTTTTTTTTTTTTTTTTTTTTTTTTT